>QXTE01000344.1:812539-898185 GCA_003942145.1 Platysternon megacephalum
CCCCCCCCCCCCCCCGGGTGCTCTTTGGAGGATGATACAACCTTGCCCACCCAACTGCACCTTTTGGATCCATTGTTAAATTGCACTTGAGCTTCCACTGTAAATGTTGGTGCAGCATGGATGAGTGAACAAGAACAGAATCAGGAATATTCTTTGGATCAAGAATGTTTCTCTGAACCACTGTTGATTTTCCATAAGTCTTGAAACATTGGAGAAGTTCCAGATTGTACCAATATTTAAAAAGGGTGGGGTAACCTGGGTACTTATAGGCCTGAGTGTCTGACATCGATTCCAGGCAAGATAATGGAGTGGCTGGTATAGGACTTGATTAATCAAGAATTAAAGGTCAGTAATACAATTGTCAGTCAACATGGGTTTATGGAAAATTGATCTGTCAAACTAACTGGATACCTTTTTTAAAAATCAGATTACAAGTTTGGTTGATGAAGATCAGACTTCTGTAAGGTGTTTGACTTAGTACCACATGACATTTTGATTATAAACAAACTAGAATGATGTAACGTTAACATGGCATGCATTCAGTGGATTAAAAGCTAGCTAACTGATAAGTCTCAATGTAACTGTAAAGGAGGAATCGCCATGGAGCAGGTTTGTTTCTAGAAGAGACCCACGGGGATCTGTTGGCCCTAAGCTATTTGTATCAATTTTTATCAATGACCTGGAAGAAAACATAAAATCACCACTGATAAAACTTGGAGATGACACACACATTGGGAGAGTGGTAAATAATGAGGAGGTCACTAATACAGAGTGATCTGGATAGCTTGGTGTAAGCTGGGTGCAAGCAAACAATATGTGTTTTAGTATGACTACATTTGAACATGTACATCTAGGGACAAAGAATGTAGGCCATACTTACAAGAAGGGGGACTCTATCCTGGGAAGCAGTGACCTTGAAAAAGATTTGGGGGACATGGTGGACAATTATCTGAACATGAGCTCCTAGTGCAACGCTGTGGCCAAAAGGGCTGATATGATCCTTGGATGCACCAGCAAAGGAATCTCAAGTAGGAGTAAGAGAGGTTATTTTAGCTCTGTATTTGGCGCTGGTACGACAGCTGCTGGAATACTGTGTCCAATTCTGGTATCCACAATTCAAGAAAGATGTTGATAAAATGAAGAGGGTTCATAGAAGAACCACAAGAATAATTAAAGGATTAGATGACAACTTATTGTGATAGTCAAGGAGCTCAATCTGTGTAGTTTAACAAAGAGACTATTGAGAGGCCCTTGATTAGTTTATAAGTACTTACAACAAGAACAAGTATTTAATAATGAGCTCTTCAAACTAGCAGGGGACAAATGTAACATGATCCAATAGCTGAAAGTTGAAGATATGTATAATCTGAATTTGTCTAAGACATAATTTTATAACAGTGAGGGTGGTTAACCACTGGAAAAATTTATTGAGTGTCATGGTGGATTGTCCATCACTGACCATTTTAAAATCAGGCTTGGATGTTTTTCTAAAAGGTACACTGTATGAATTGTTTTGGGGAAGTTCTATGGCCTGTGTTATACAGGAGGTCAGACTAGATCACAGTGATCCTTTCTGGCCATGGACTCTATGAATTAGATAAACTTTTCAGAACAGGAAAATGGATCTTAACCCAGTACAACATCTTTATTCTTTGGTGTAGGAGCCCGTGCTCTTGAGTCTCAGGATTCTCCTGAATGTGACTTGGTCTTCTAACAGGAGCATTTTTGACTTTAGTAGCTCTTCTTGGATCAGAGAGAGACTGACCCGAAGATTTCTCCTATGTTTTTGATCTGATTCCGGAGGCTGACACAGACTGTTTCATTGAGTGCTTTGACATTGAATCCGATGGTCTGGGATCCATCTTGGATCCATACTCTGGTGCAGAGATTAGTCCCTTCTGCATTCCGCTCTTAATCTTCTTTGTTTCTAAGGCCTTTTAATCTTACTTACAGCCAAGGTCCTTTGGATGTGAGAGATTTTGCAGCTAGAGCTTATTGCAATATAAAGCTTGTAGCCTGTTCTGGCGCTCCTTGTAGGGCCTCATGGTAAAAGTACTGTGAATTGAGCACTGTGAATGAGAGTGTCCCTTTGAGGCACACCAGGCATCTGGTATGGGCATCTGATGCTGGAAAGACTAATGGACTAGAGGCATGCTTCTTGAAGCCAGCTCTCTGAGCTTTCATGTCTGCCATGGGTTTGGTGGTCAGAATCAAAATCTGAACTAAGTAATATAACCTAAAAACAAAATAACTTAAAATAAACAAGAACCCCGATTAGCTTAATGTTGTTCTTAGGTGATAAAGCACTGATCCTTCTTAAAGAGAAGGTGCAATGACCTGGCTAGGCTAGGCTAGGCTGTGCTAACTGTGAGGAGAAGTAGAGGCAAACTAAGACAAAAGGGATAATTTTAAATTTTTAGAACTTGATAAGGGAAAAGCCAAAAATTGTACCAGAGGATAAATAATATAGATCATTACCAAGTACTTACTATTTCATAATAATAAACTACACCTCTACCCCGATATAACGCGGCCCTCGGGAGACAAAAAAATCTCACTGCGTTATAGGTGAGACCGCGTTATATCGAATTTGCTTTGGCCCCCCCGGTTCCTAGTTCCCTGACCGCCCTCTCCAGAGACCCGTGTCCCTAATCACCCCCAGGACCCCACACCCCACCCAACCCCCTCGCTCCCTGTCCCCTGACTGCTCCAACCCCTATCCACACCCCCCGCCCCCTGACAGGCACTCACCGGCTGCGGCGGGAAGCGGAGCAATGTGGCCCCAGCCCGCTCCACTCTGCCACCTCCCAGCCGTGGCGCTCCGCTTCCCGCCGCCGGTGAGTGCGGGGAGGTTGGGGAAAGGATGCCCCCTGCACTCACCTCCAGCGGGAAGCGGAGCAACGTGGCCCCAGCCCGCTCCGCTTTCCTCTGTTTTTCCTCCGCTTTTCCCGTGTCGCTGGGGGGGGGGAGGGGTTGGGGAAAGGTCGCGCACTCACCTGCGGCGGGAAGCGGAGCAACGCGGCCCCAGCCCGCTCCACTTCGCCAGCTCCCAGCTGCGGTGCTCCGCTTCCCGCCGCAGGTGAGTGCGCGACCTTTCCCCAACCCCCCTCCCCCTCCCCCCCCAGCGACATGGGAAAAGCGGAGGAAAAACAGAGGAAAGCGGAGCGGGCTGGGGCCGCGGCGCTCCACTTCCTGCCGCAGGTGAGTGTGGGGGCGACCTTTCCCCAAGCCCCCTCCCGCGAGCGACACGGCTGGGGACGGGGTCAGGGAAGCGGAGCGGGCTGCTCCCAGCCCCCCGCTAATCCCCCGGGCCACTCTGGGACTGCGGGGCCCCCAAAATTGCCCCCCCAAGCTCCTGCCTCCTAGACCCTGGGGGGGGAGCCCCTGACCGCCCCCGAGACCCTCTGCCCCTCATCCAACCCCTCGGCCCCGGCCTGGCCCGGCACCCTTAACACGCTGCTCAGAGCAGCGTGTCAGAGCTTTACCACATTGTATGCGAACCCGTGTTATATCGGGTCGCGTTATATCGGGGTAGAGGTGTATAGATAACCAATACATTAACCTTTGTGAGCTTGTACAGGATACTCTTCTTCACTCTGTGCAGTTAATACCAAATGGCATGGTATTAAAAAGAACAAAAGAGATTACTCAGCATAATATAGTGTCAGTTCAGGGAAGGAACCAACCTTTCCTCTCCTTGGCTGTAAGTCCAGCTCCACTCTTGCTGTCTTGTTCTTTGCTTCTCTTTCGCTTGAAGTGCTCCTTATATTTGATGTTCTTGTGACTACCTCTCTTCACCCATTTTATCCACAAGAGGGGTTTCTTCACCCTGGTGGGCCCTCACTTGTTCATGTTAAGAACCTTTGAACCATATTCTTTCAATAGATATCGAACAGTCATTCTCTCTGTTCACATACTTTAGTTATTTTGTGGGTGGACTTCTGGTGTACTGTTTTCAGGATCTGTTTTCATCTAACACAGCTTTTTGGTCAATTCCCTCTTCCCCCAATTATATTTTTCCTTTCAATTTTTTCCCTTGATACTCTCTCTCCAGTATGTCTGTAGATTTTATTTTCCTCTACTTCCCTTCTCTAATAGTGTCTGCTCACATTACTCACACATTTCCTCCTTCTCCTGATCTGAAACCTTTTCTATTTTCCTTCTTTCCTCCTCCTCGCTTACCAGATCCCTCCTGTTCTTTATCATTTTGCCTCCTATCCCAGCTCCAGTTCATCTGCTAACTCAGCATCTCGATTCTTCTGCTTCTCTCCTTTTTCTCTAACATCTTTTTCCAACTGCCCCCTTTGGGGTCACCTCCCCAGCTTGATCTGCTGTCTCCTTGGCTGCCTCTCTCCCTAGGGTAGCGTTCTATGCTGCTTCAGCAGGTGCTAGTGCCAGGGTTAGGGTTATTACAAAGGATCTGGATCCAGTGACCCGGAGAGGTTCATGACCATGTGTTGCTACAGTTGGAAGGAACTGAGGTGGATGGAGTGCCACATCCCCTTTTATAGCCTCGTCCTGAAATCCTTCAAGAATGGAGAGGGAAGAGGAGCGAGGGGACCCATGAATGTTCCAACAGCCTCTGTTATGAGCAATGTTCCCTCTAATTTTTTCCATCCACGTGCGGAATAAATTGTATGTGCACTGAGGTGATGTGCACCACCAGCAGAAACAAAAAACCTAGATATAATATAATATCTTTAAAGAGTTACCATAGGGATAATTACTCCAGTCAGGACAGGTTAGGCATTTTAGAACTCACTACTCAACTAAATTTAAGTGTAAGAGAGAAGAATTATAAAATGCATAGACCACTCAAAAAACTAAAATAACACACTTTGAAAGAATAAAATTACAGAGAATATATGTGCATTTCAGGAAGTACCAAGAAGTAACAACAATAATAGGTGAGTGTGAAAGACTGTGTGCGTGTGCGCGGGGGTGCATGACACAGAGACTGTGTGTATGCTGGCTGCTAGGGAGGTTTCTGAGAGACACCGTGCGCCTTCTCTTTAAGGTACTCACTGAAAGCTCCCCTGCTCCTGAGTCCTGCCCCCGTCCCTCGCTATGCAGAGAATGGGGTACATGGGCAGGGGGGAGGGTAAGAGACTGTGTGTGAGTGAAAGTGTGTGAGCTGGCTGCTGGGGATGTCCTTGAGAGACCGTGCGCTATCTCTTTAGGGCACTCACTCACTCACTCCCTGAAAGGCTTGTTCAGACCTCAGACCGCAGCAGCTCTCTCCTGCTCTGAGCCCTGTTCCCTCTCCCCGGCTCTGTGGAGATGGGGTACAGGGGGAGGGGAACACCTGGACATCAGCTCCTCTTCCCCCCCCCCCACCCCCAATGTGTTGTACAGACAAAACTACACAGGATCTTTTAAGGGGGAAGACAAAGATGCCACATTTATTATAATAACAATTTGATCAATGACCAATAACTAATATCTTAATCCTTATACACACACATTATACCTATACACACACATTCACATTCACACACACACACACATCCATCAGATGTTCTGCAGCTGCTGCATAGTTACCAGTCCTGAACATAGCTTGATTTTGCAGCTTGGGTTCGTAGCTTGTGGCGGCTAACTGGCCAGGAAAGCCGGGCACAAGGAAGGGCTGGGTCTCTGTTGGGCATGCACCGATGCCCTTCCATGTTGGCAGCAGAATGTTACCCTCCAAAGTCTTCCATCTCACCCAGCCTTTTTGTAGGCTGTAGTTTGGATTCAAAGTCTCTAGGTCTCGCTGTGTCACGCCGCCTCTGGGTTTGGTGCTTGATCACCCGTCAATTGCAGGCGTGACTGTCAGCCTGGGACCTGGCTTTGATCTTCCTTCTGTTGTTCCTTTTTAGGGTGGATGCTTCTTGCTTGAGTTAGGGCTGTTGTCTAGTTCTTCAGCCCTTGGTATTTGAACTTTATCTCATCAGGACGGGCTGGTGCTGGAGGTTGATTCTATCACCCATACATACCTCATTCACACATCTCAACTAGACTAATAAAATTACAGCATGGCTTGCAAAAATGGGGGCTTGCAGCACAAGCCTTCTACAAAATAGAGTAAGCATGGGTTTTGAATTACAATATTGCACAGAAGTTACAATTTAGGCAAAATGGCAAGCGTAATGAAATGGTGAACAGAAGTTACAATGATACAGTGAATAACTAAAAACAATTTCATTCACATTGGTTCTACAAATGTTCTGCACAACCAGCAGGAGGGTCCCGGGAGCAGCTGCAGGAGCAGCTCAAGGAGCAACATGGCTGCAAAGCAGCGGGGAGAGGGGCACCTGAATACACGCTGCTGGATGTGCGCAGCTCTGCTAATCAAGTGCATGGTACTTTAATCACTTCTGGGCGACTGCGCAGCTTAGAGGGATCACAGATTATGAGTGGGTTCCACCGTAGAACTGCACCCGCCAACACATCCTACAAGTGAATATTCCGAGGACGCTCAGAACACTTACTACAGGGACTACTACTCAAAGTGCAATTATACTTTGGAAGGTGTTTAAAAAATTACATCGTAGGCTTCTGTATTTATTACTTAGTAAATTTACTTTATCTCCCTCTCCCTCCCCCCAGCAGTGTCTTCTGTGTGCAAGCTGGGCTCTGCTGAGTCCAGTGGTCCTTAGTAGTGACTAGTAGCACTGCAGTCCATTTATGAGGGGGAAAGGAAATTCTGCATTGCACAGTGACGCAGAATTTCCCCAGGAGTAAAAGTAAGCGGGTGTGCCTCAAAGGGCACATGGACCAGATATGTCAGATTACATGGTGCCATTTTATTGGTTTGTTTTTCTGAGCAACTGCACTTAAAACAAATGCATATTATAGTAACAGACATGATAAAAGAAGAATACCAAGTGAAGTACAAGAGCACAATAGAAATTTGACCCAATAAAATAATTGGTTTGTTGTTCTTCGAGTGCTTGCACATGTCCATTCCGATTTAGGTGTGTGTGCTGAAGAAGAGACTTTGAGGCCACTGGGAGAAGACCCACTCTCCGGCACCGAAGGGAGGTAAGCGGACAGAACGGGAGAGAGCGAGACCCAAGCCGGGCCGCTCTCTCTCCCCCCGGCACTGTGGCAAATGCCAGTAGCGATGGCAGCACCAGAACCGCAGGCACCGAAACTGCAGAAACCAGATATCCAGCCAGCTGCCTGGCACTGAGCAGACCAGTTCGTGGTACCATCGCCCCCGAAGGCCTATGTGACAGCGAAGGACTTATTAACTTTACTGGTATCAAGCCTGGGCAGGATACAGCACCAGCACCACCCAGCGGCACTCAGGCATCGACCAGCTTTAGACTGGTCTTAAATCCAGCCTCCAGGGGCAAGCCCCCTTTCATTGCCTTGCCAGAGATGTCACTATGGCACTGATCACTGGCACTGGGGGGATTGGTGCCACTGTGGTCACTGCGGTCGTTGTCGTCCTTGTCCTCTTCCAGTTTGGACTCGGGGTATGACTTCAAGATGCCGGCGCTGGCGGGAGGGTCCGCATCAATGCCCACACCAAGCTATTCCTTTGGGGGCCCGGGGAACAGTGATGGCACAAAATACCTGGCCCATGGGACCGTGGGGTCCGGCACTGCTACAGTGGCCCTTTTGGAACCCGTGGGGATTTCCCCAGGGCCAGGGCACCAGCTCACGGCGCTCCTGCTCGGTGCGCTTGGAGACCACAGCGGCACCGGGGTGCACTGGGAGACTCGGGTACCAATCTCCAGTGCAGACACCGGAGCAGGTCCCACTACTGAACCTGGCACTGACCCGGGACTACTCCCTGGTACCAAGGCCAGGACTGGGGCTGATCAACAAGAACAAGTTACTTGGCAGGAGGTTGCATTGGATGCTATGGCAGCGTATGGCTACTCATCTTCCCCAGATAGGTCCTCCCTGCCTCAGGACAACCTTAGAGCCCACCAGTACTTTCTAAAGCGGGTGGCCTCCAATCTAGGGTTGCAGGCGGAGGTTGTCAAGGAAGCAGCAGATAGGTTCCTGGATATTTTGTCAGCCACAGCTCTTGCAAGGGTTGCCCTCCCCTTGCACAACACCATCATGGGACTGATCAAGGCCCTCTGGCAGAATCCTGCTTCCATTCTTCCCACGGCCAAGAGAACAGAAAGAAAATACATTGTGCCTGCCAAAGGCTATGAGTTGCTGTTCTCGCATCCTCCCAGGAAAATGGACCTTCTGGGGAGGAGGGCATACTCAACGGGAGGGGCTTCAGCTAAGGATAGCGAACCAGCAGGCGTTGCAGGGTCGTTAGACTCCCACATGTTAATGTCATATGAACAAATTTAAGGACAGGCTTCCACATGATAGTCAACAGGAGTTCTCGACCCTCGTAGATGAGGGCAAGAGAGTGGTGAGAGCCTCCTTGCAGGCAGCCCTTGACATTGTGGACTCAGCATCCGGATCTTTGGCCACAGCTGTGACTATGCGTAGGAGCTCGTGGCTGCAGGCAGCAGGGTTCCGTCAAGAAGTACAACAATCGGTGCAAGACCTGCCATTTGAGGGACCCTCTCTCTTTTCAGAGCAAACCGATGCCAGGCTCCACGGGTTCAAAGATACCGAGGCAACACTGAAGTCCCTGGGTCTGCAGTCACAGCCTAAGAGGCAATATAGGCTGCAGCAAAATAGTCGTTTCTACCCCGACCAGAACTGCTATGACCACAGGAGACGGAGGAACAACAGCTCAGGATGTAGACTTCCCCCACTTTCCTCCTCCTCTGGAGGCCTGGCATAATTGGCCCCACGTCACTCGGGTGCCTCGAAACACCCGTTTTGATGGGTTTGTCAAGGACAGTATACTAATTCCTCACGATCTGGATTCAGTTACCCCTATTTTTTCTGACAGTCTTTCCCACTTCCTAGAGGCCCGGAAATGGATCACCTCCGACTGCTGGGTTCTAAATACAGTGGAATTTGTTTATACCCTCCAATTTATTTCAACTCCACCTTCCCAGTCCCTCTTCAGGGACCCCTCTCACAAGCTTCTGCTAGAGCAAGAAGTTCAGTCTCTCCTCAGCATGGGAATGGTGGAGGAGGTTCCGTTACATCTAAGGCCGGGGTGGGCAAACTACGACCCGCGGGCCACATCTGGCCCACCAGCTGTTTTAATCCAGCCCTCGAGCTCCTGCTGGGGAGCAGAGTCTGGGGCTTGCTGTGCTCCAGCGCTCCAGCTGGGGAGCAGGGTTGGGGGCCACTCCACGCGGCTCCTGGAAGCAGCAACATGTCCCCCCTCTGGCTCGTACGTGTAGGGGCAGCCAGGGGGCTCTGCTCTGCATGCTGCCCCTGCCACAAGTGCCATCCCTGTAGCTCCCATTGGCCGTGAACCGCAGCCAATGGGAGCTCCAGGGTTGGCGCCTGTAGATGGGACAGCGTGCAAAGCTGCCTGGCCGCGCCTCCGCATAGGAGCCGGAGAGGGACATGCCGCTGCTTCACGGAGCTGCTTGAGGTAAGCGCTGCCTGGAGCCTGCACCCCTAAGCCTCTCCTCATGCCCCAATCCCCTGACCCAGCCCTGATCCCCCTCCTGTCCACTGAACCCCTCAGTCCCAGCATGGAGCACCCTCCTACACCCCAAACTCCTCATCCCCAGCCCCACCCCAGAGCCCTCACGCCCCCCCCCGCACCCCACTCCTCTGCCTCAGCCCAGAGCCCCCTCCTGCACCCTAAACTCCTCATTTCTGGCCCAACCCTGGAGCCCGCACCCCCAACCAGAGCTCTCATCCCCTCCCGCACTCCAACCCTAATTTTGTGAGCATTCATGGCCCGCCAAATAATTTCTATTCCCAGATGTGGCCCTCGGCCCAAAAAGTTTGCCCACTCCTGATCTATGGGGAAAAGGGTTTTACTCCCATTTATTTTTTTGATACCCAAGGCCACGGGAGGTCTCAGACCCATCTTAGACTTGTATTGACTCAACCATCTTAAGAGGTTGAAGTTTCGCATGGTCTCCTTGGGGTTGATCATTCCGTCACTGGATCCAGGGGATTGGTATGCTGCCCTCGACTTAAAAGATGCATACTTTCACATATCGATCTTCCAAGAACACGGAAGTTTCCTGAAATTTGTGGCAAACCAAGGACATTACCAGTTTGTGGCCCTGCCGTTTGGCCACTCTCAGTGGCCCCGAGAGTCTTCACCAAATGCATGGCAGTGGTATTCCCTTACCTCGACAACTGGCTCATCAAGGGCAGGTCTTGAGTGCAAGTGCAGTTGGACATCGCCCTCATTCAGTCAATCTTCTGGGAATTGGGCCTTTTGATCAACATTCAGAAATTGACCCTGGTATCTATTCAGAGAATAGACTCCCAGCTGGCGAGGGCTCTTCTCCCAGAGAGTCATTTCAAAGTGATCACAGAGTCAATACGTTGCGTGGAGTCTCAACCGATCACCAAGGTCAGGCTTTGTTTGAGCCTCCTCAGCCATATGGCTTCGTGCACGTATGTCGTTCATCACGCGAGGCTGAGACTCAGACCTCTCCAAGCGTGGCTTGCTACAGTCTACTCCCCTTCAAGACACCATCTGGACAAGGCAGTCACATTGCCACCTCATATTTTCAGCTTTGTGCCATGGTGGCTGGATCCTCAAGTGGTCTGTGAAGGGATTCTCTTCACAAAACCTAAGCCATTGGCACACCTGATCTCCAACACCTCAGAGATGGGCTGGGGAGCCCATCTAGGGACGCTCAAGATCCAGGTCCGCGGAGGACCTATCGCTTCAGATCAATGTGAGGGAGCTCAGGGTAGTCCGATTGGCATGCCAGGTGTTCTTACCCCATATTGCGAACACAGTCTCGATCCTCACGGACAATACATCAGCCACGTACTACATCAACAGACAGGGAGGGACTCATTCTTGGCCTCTGTGTCGAGAAGCAGTACGTCTAGGGAAATTCTGCATCGAACATTTGATCAAGATCAAGGTCTCATATTTGCCAGGAGTACAGAACCAGCTTGCATATTGGCTCAGCAGGTCCTTCTTGACTCATCACGAGTGGTCTATATGCCCAGATGTCGTGATGAGCATCTTCCACAAATGGGGATTCCTCACATAGACCTGTTCGCCACACAGTCCAATAGGAAGTGCCGTCAGTTCTTCTCCTTGAGGGGTCACAGCCCTGACTCCATGACAGACGCCTTCTTGATGAAGTGGTCTCATAACCTGTTCTGCACCTTTCCGCCCATCTCACTAATCCACAAGGTGCTGACAAAGATCAAGCAGGATTGGGCTCGTGTCATACTGATAGCTCTAGTGTGGCCCAGGCAGCACTGGTGCACCTTGCTCATCTGTCTCGCTTGCAAGGCCCCGATCAAGCTTCCTCTGTGCTCAAACTTGATCTCACAAGACCATGGTCAATTACTCCACTCGAACCTCAGCTCCCTGCATTTGACAGCCTGGAATCTGCGTGGCTGAACCCTGAGGAATGGGCTTGTTCAGAACAGGTTCGCAAGGTTCTCTTCAGTAGGAAACCTTCCACGAGGTCAGTTTACTGTGCAAAATGGAAACTGTTCTCCCTCTGGTCTTTTATCATTGAAAGAGCAGGGCCTGGCCTTCTCCTCTCTATAGGTCCACCTGGTGGCCATTTCAGCATTCCACCCAAAGGTTGACAGTAAGTCAGTGTTTTCACATGAAATGATGATTCGTTTCCTCAAAAGTCTAGAAAAGACTTTTCCGCAGATAAGAGAACCTCTTCCTCCATGGGAATTAAACTATGCCCTCACGAAACTAATGAGGCCACCCTTCAAGCTGATGGCAATGTGCTCTCTGCTGCATCTTTCATGTAAGACAGCCTCCCTGGCGGTGATTACTTCAGCCAGGAAGGTTTCAGAGATTCGAGCCCTCACGGCGGAGCCCCCCATACGATTTTCTTTAAGGACAAGGTACAGCTTCAGCCGCACCTGAAGTTCTTCCGAAGGTTGTGTCCCAATTCCATTACAACCAGCCTATCTTTCTGCCAGTCTTTTACCCCAAGCCTCATGCAAATAGGGAAGAAAAATGCCTGCATTCCCTGGATGTCAGATGTGCCTTTTACATTGAAAGGACCAGACTGTTTCGTAAGTCACCACAGCTCTTCGTGGGGATTGCTGAGAGAATGAAAGGGCTTCCTGTCTCTGCCCAAAGGATCTACTCTTGGATCACATCCTGCATAAGAACGTGCCACGACCTCGCAGGCATTCCCCTTCCATCAAACTTAACTGCCCACTCTACAAGGTCCTTTGGTGGCCTTCCTAGTGCAGGTCCCGATCCAGGACATATGCAGACCAGTGACCTGGTCCTCTGGGTGTACGTTCTTGGTGCACTATGCTATCACACAGCAGGCTAGAGATGATGCCTGCTTGGGCAGTGCGGTTCTACAGTTGGCTTGTCCTTAATTACCTCCCAGTCTACTACTTGCTAGTCACCTAAATTGGAATGGACATGAGCAACACATCTTGAAGAACAAGAGTTACAGAAAGGTTAGTAACTGTTTTTTCAAAGGATACAGTTCGGCACAAGCGCATGTGTTCACTAGTAGCTACATGGAATTAATGAAACTCAATCCTACTTTTTAGGGCAGTTTCTGTGCAGATTCTATGACAAATAATAAATTGGATTGTGTGTTGCTGCATGTTGGTAGGAGGGCACGTTTCAGGGGAGGCACTCCATATCTTTTCAAAAGCCTTTCCCCCTCGTCTTCCACTGCCCCCCCCCCCCATGTAGCTAGAAAGAATTGGCTTGGCTCTGGAGAGTGCCCCATTTCTACTAGCTCTGAGCAATTTTTTTGGGGGGTGGGGGAGGAATTAGCTTCGTTTAAACCAGAACACTTTTTTCCCCCTGAAACTTAAAATTGAAAATCTTGTTTCGGATCAAATGAAACATTTTATTTGCTTGACTGGAGGAGGTTTCTAGAGAGGGACTGATGGTACAGATCTTTTCTCACCTCCCTTCTCTTACTCTCTGGAGGCAAATATCCTACTGCTGCAGCAGCACTCCCAAGCCCTGTCAGGCAAGAAGCTGTAGACTGAGTTTGTGTTCTTTTTTCACCATGTAGCAGAGCATTGATCTTGCCAGCGTAACCACTTCTTTAACTCTTTTGGGTTTGTTTAATCTGGAAAAGAGAAGACTGAGAGGGGACATAACAGTTTTCAAGTACATAAAAGGTTGTTACAAGGAGGAAGGAGAAAACATTAGGAAAAACTTCCTAACTGTCATGGTGGTTAAGCACTGAATAAAGGACTCCACTTAGGAAGGAACAATCAGTTGCACACATACAAAATGGGAAATGACTGCCTAGGAATGAGTACTGTGGAAAGCGATCTGAGGGTCATAGTGTAACACAAGCTAAATATGGGTCAGTATTGTAACACTGTTGAAAAAAAAAAAAAAAAAGTAAACGTTATTCTGATATCATAGAATATCAGGGTTGGAAGGGACCTCTGGAGGTCATCTAGTCCACCCCCCTGCTCAAAGCAGGACCAATCCGCAACTAAATCATCCCAGCCAGGACTTTGTCAAGCCTGACCTTAAAAACCTCTAAGGAAGGAGATCCCACCACCTCTTAGGTAACCCATTCCAGTGCTTCACCACCCTCCTAGTGAAAAAGTTTTTTCTACTATCCAATCTAAGCCTCCCCCACTGTAACTTGAGACCATTACTCCTTGTTCTGTCATCTGGTACCACTGAGAACGGTCTAGATCCATCCTCTTTGGAACCCCCTTTCAGGTAGTTGAAAGCAGCTATCAAATCCCCCCTCATTCTTCTCTTCTGCAGATTAAACAATCCCAGTTCCCTCAGCCTCTCCTCATAACTCATGTGCTCCAGCCCCCTAATCATTTTTGTTGCCCTCTGCTGGACTCTTTCCAATTTTTCCACATCCTTCTTGTAGTGTGGGGCCCAAAACTGGACACAGTGCTCCAGATGAGGCCTCACCAATGTCGAATAGAGGGGACTGATCATGTCCCTTGATCTGCTGGCAATGCCCCTACTTATACAGCCCAAAATGCCGTTAGCCTTCTTGGCAACAAAGGCACGCTGTTGACTCATATCCACCTTCTCGTCCACTGTAACCCTTAGGTCCTTTTCTGCAGAACTGCTGCCTAGCCGTTCGGTCCCTAGTCTGTAGCAGTGCATGGGATTCTTCCGTCCTAAGTGCAGGACTCTGCACTTCTCCTTGTTGAACCTCATCAGATTTCTTTTGGCCCAATCCTCCAATCCTCATTACCTTTTGAGGATAGGATAAGAAGCAATGGGCTTAAATTGCAGCAAGGGTGGTTTAGTTTGGACATTAGGAAAAACTCCCTAACTGTCAGGATAGTTAAGCACTGGAATAAATTGCCTAGGGAGGTTGTGGAATCTCCGTCATTGGAGATTTTTAATAGCAAGTTAGACAAACAACTGTCAGGGATGATCTGGATCAGTGGTATCCAGCCTTTTTATGCACAAGATCACTTTTTGAATTTAAGTGCAACCCAGGATCTACCCTGCCCCTTCTCCGAAGCCTTGTTCCGCTCACTCCATTCTCCCCCCATCCCCCGGTTGCTCGCTCTCCCCCACCCTCACTCACTTTCACCGGGCAGGGGATTGGGGTTCGAGAGCCGGGTGCAGGCTCTTTGCTGGGACTGAGGGGTTTGGAGTGTGGGAGGGGGCTCTGGGCTGAGCCTGGGGCAGGGGATTGGGACGCAGGAGGGGGTGAGGGGTGCAAGCTCGGGAGGGAGTTTGGGTGCAGGAGGGGGCTCTGGGCTGGGACACAGTGTTGGGGTGCAGGGTGTGGGCTCCGGGCAGGGTGTTGGGATGCAGGAGGGGACTCAGGGTGCAAGAGGGGGTATGGGGTTCTGGCTCTGGGAGGGGGCTCAGGGCTGGGGGTTAGTGTGTGGGCTCTCGCTGGGGGGCTTCCTGCCTGCCCTGGCCCCACTCAGGCACATTGGCACCCCCTCCCCATCACAAGCCAGGCCACCCCCTACCCTGCCAGCCAGTAGTGCACCACGTGGCCACGCTGCTCCTGGAAGGGGCCAACGTGCCCCTGCGGCTCCTTGGGGGAGGGAAGGGGACGTGGCTCTGCAGGCGCTGCCCCCGCAGCTCCCATTGGCCACAGCTCCCCGTTCCTGACCAATGGGAGCTGTGGGGCCAGTGCTTGCGGGGGCTTGCTGGCCACTTCCAGGAGCAGTGTGAGGCCACGGCAGCCAGGGAGCCTGTCTTAGCGGCAGCCCCGCTACACCACACGCCGCGGCTGGAGATCGCAATTGACTAGGAGAGTCTCCAGGATCGCGATTGACCGGTTGGTGACCACTGGTCTAGATAATACTTTGTCCTGCCATGTACAGGGGACTGGACTAGATGACCTATTGAGGTCCCTTCCAGTCCTGTGATTCTTTGATTGTCTAATCCATTTATGTATAATTTAACTTTCTGTGATGAATACATTGGTTTGCACAGACGGTGCTGGACAAGTTTCCATAGTGTAGGTATGTGATGCTAGCAATATTGTGGCCAGTGTAAGGAGTATAAACCAGTTTGTTTTCCCTTTTCATGTTTAGAAAAATCCTTTTTAAGGAATTTAGTACTTGAATATTCAACTTAAATTTCTTACAGTAAGTTGGCTTGCATTAGTCTCTAGTGACGGGCTCACTGCTTGCATCAAATGTCAATCCCTCCTGTGGTATATGTGCAACCATTTTGCTGAAATCTCTGAAATGCACAGTTTCACTGACAGCATGCCATTTATGTACAACACTGCTTCCTATAGAAACTGTTGGGCTGAGGAAACTGGGTGCAGCTCTTTTAAGCAAGATTGTGATCAAAATATTACACGGCTAAACAAACCTTTTTGAAAGTAGTAGTCTGCATTTATTACAATTAGGGCTTGTCTACACTTAAAATACTGCGGCAGTGCTGTAGCGCAGGGGTTCTCAAACTTCATTGCACCGCGACCCCCTTCTGACGACAATAATTACTACACGACCTTAGGAGGGGGGACCGAAGCCTGAGCCCACCTGCTGCCCTGGGTGGAGGGGCCAAAATGCCTCCGGCTTCGACCTGGGCACTGGGGCTCAGGCTTCGGCACTGGGGCTCAGGCTTCAGCCCTGGGTCCCTCAGCAAGTCTAAGCCAGCCCTGGTGACCCCATTAAAACAGGGTCACGACCCACAGTTTGAGAACCACTGCTGTAGCGCTTCAGTGAAGACGTTATCTATGCTGACGGGAGATCCCCTCCCATTGGCATATGTACTCCACCTCCCTGAGAGGCAGTAGCTAGGCTGATGGGAGAATTCTCCTGTTGACCTAGTGCTGTCTACACCAGGGGTTAGGCCAGTCTAACTGCACTGCTGAGGGGTGTGGATTTTTCACATCCCCGAGTGATGTAGTTATACTAATCTAATTTCCTAGTGTAGACCAGGCCTTAGTCCACACCCTTGAGTTGTCTTACTGTGCATCTCCTATGCAGCTTGATATATTGATAATACTAAATCAAAAGGTTTCTGTGCGTGGTTCTTGACTGATGTCTTCTAATTTCTTTAGCCAATGTCTCTGGGGTGTATACTTTCCAATGTACTGAACAGTGTGCTATCTTAATCTATCTTTAGATCCTGTCCAGGATAGTTGTACCAAGAATACTTAACTGTTTTAGTCTTTTGCTTTTCCAGTTACTGAGATGTTGAATCTTCATGCTACAGCAAACTCCATAGTCTTTTATTTAAACTTCGTGAAAACACAACTCATACAATGTGTTTTCTCTATTGGGCAGGATCTCTTTGAACACTTTTCCATCTGGAGTGACTGAGGCACAAGGAAGTAAAATGACTGTCCTGAGGTTACATAGTGAGTCAGCTCAGTTGGATCTTGGAGCCAGAGGAGCACTGGATTCCACTCTTTTATTCTAACCTCTAGGTCAAAATTCTGGAGTGAACGGGAGCGAGCCTCCCAGCTGGGCCGACAGACTTGGCTAGTGGGGCTCATGCTGATGCTCTAAAAATAGCTGTGTAGACAGTGCTTTGAAGTTGCGGCTCAGGCTCTGAAGCCCACCCCCACCAGGCTTCATAGTCCGAGCTCCAGCCCAAGCCAGAATTTCAAGCACTGTCTATACAGCTATTTTAAGAGTGCTAGCCTGAATCTGTTGACCCAGATTCCTCCTGCTCAGTCCAAAATGCTGTGTAGATATACCCTTGGTAACTCTGGGTTTACAACAGAAAGCAAGCATTGGAAGTGAAATGTGCATTTTTGCTCTGGACAGAAAATGGTGGCTGTGTTAGGAACTTCTGAATGTTTGAGAAGCGTGATTTGTGTAAAAATAGCATCTCATTACCCATAGCTGTCACTAGTGTCTTGCAAATCATTCTTGCAAACTAATGCATCAGCTACTGTCTGCTCCTCTGAGCCAAACTGCCGAAGAATGAATTCCTGTGCCTTGTGCACCATCAACAAAATTGGCAATTAAATAGTGCTTCAGAATCTTTGGTGTACAAAGCAGAAAATGGCTTTATTTCCTCCCCCCAACCCCCCGCCCCATACTAAGCTAAGTCTGAAGTTCTTTGTCACTTGTAAATGAACTTGAACATTAACCTGTTTTGTGTTCTTCTGACTACAATCTCTCTCCAGTAAAAATCATATTTGGATGCATTTTGCTTTGATAATATTCTTATTCAAATGTTACATTCTGAAAACATACAATAGTCAACAGATTGACATAAGCTTGGAACCTATGAGTAAAGGGGTGCTTATCCCATGCTTGTTCAAAATATTGTAGCAAATGGGGAATATTCAGGGTCTGAATTCCGTAAATTTACCTTTCTTATAATTACTACATATGTGCAGGCACATGATTGTGGTGGCAAGATAATCACTAGAGGAAATCTTAACAGTATTGCCCATAGAACATAATATCTTGCAATAATACAATAATAAGGTTCAAGAGAAGTTCCACTTACTTCTTAAAAGCGAAGAAGCTGAACAGCAGGACCCTTCAATAGGAGCACCAGTATTTCCGAGAATGGTGTCATCTTTAGTGTGGTGTCTTTCAAAAGGGCAGTTCTTGACTGTTATTACATGATGATCCTATATGAAGAGAACCTCCACCCACTCTCACATTCTAATCATGCATGGAAGTGTTTGCTTTGTGGAGGTAAACATTATACACCTCTACCACGATATAACGCGACCCGATATAACACGAATTCGGATATAACGTGGTAAAACAGCGCTCCGGGGGGGTGGGGCTGTGCACTCCGGTGGATCAAAGCAAGTTCGATATAACGCGGTTTCACCTATAATGCGGTAAGATTTTTTGGCTCCCGAGGACAGCGTTATATAGGGGTAGAGGTGTACTTGAATGTTTACATTGAGGAAACTTAAACTTTTTATTTTAAATTCCATCAGGATTCGTGTGGGAGAAGACAAATAGGTCACTAGTGGTCTGTAATTACTACCTTTCTAGCTGAGGCTGAGGTTCTTAGTCTGGGTGTGGTGGCCACATTGTCTGTTCCCTACGGATAGATATGAGGGTTGGGGAAAGAGGGGCTGTTTCCTGTCTAGATGGGAGGGGTTACAAGCATGGTCCTGATACGGAAAAGGTTCAGAACCACAGACTTAAGTAATCTTTGGTTAAATCTTGAATAGATAGCTAGTGAAATGAGTTTGTTTCTATAATTGGGTTGGTTTAATTTCTTACAGATTAAATAAAGATGCTATACCTTGTCTGAAGTGCTACAGATAATTAATGTGTTCCACTAAAGAAGAAAGTTTGTAGCCAAAAAAATCAGTGTAATTAGTATGCGCACACAATATTCAAGCTGCCAAAGCCCAAATGAGGGCTGCTGCAGGAAAAGTGAAAGGAAGTGGTGGGGGGGGGGAGGATAACTTGAGAAAATATAGAATCCAGTTCCTTTAATAATGCTCTTACTGCAGTTTTCGTTCAGCATTTGTGATGTCAGTAATGGTAACAGGTGGGGCTAATGGAGGTAAATATGCTAAAATGAGTGTCAGACAAGATGCAGTTGGAAGTGCATGCAGTGCTTCTGAGAATTCCTAGGAACCCATGTGCTTTCTTATTTTAATAAAAAGCCAAATGCTGATAGTGAAGGATCTTTCAGATTTGGGGATGGAGGTGTAGTTAGCTGGTCATCCAAAAGTACATCTGGCTACTTCTAGTTGAACATCCCATACAGTGGTTAATTTAGCTGGACAAATTACAAAAAGTGAGATTATTACTTCAACAGTCTCTGAATCTGAGTGCTTAAGTGACTTCTACCAGTTCACTGTTGTGACTTTCTTTAAAACATCATCAGCAAACAAATATTTCTTGAATGGTTCTTATTCCCAAACTGGGTCTCTTTTAAGGCCTGCTGCCATTATAGGTTTTCCCTTCTAGTGAGAGAATGGTATGGTAGATCTCAAATCAATGGAAGGCTACACTCAGAAAGACCTCAAGAAACTGCTCAAACAGTTTCACTTTTGTTTCTACTGCCTGTCGCTTCCTTCTCACATTTATCTCCAGACTTCTTCTCCTTGTCCAGATCTATTCCGCCCCCAACAATCTTCTATTCCAGGGATTGGCAACTTTTGGCCCGCGGCCCAGCAGGGTAAGCACCCTGGCAGGCTGGGTCGGTTTGTTTACCTGCCGCGTCCGCAGGTTCGGCTGATCACAGCTCCCACTGGCCGTGGTTCGCCGCTCCAGGCCAATGGGGTCTGTGGGAAGTGGCGGCCAGCACATCCCTCACCCCGCGCCGCTTCCCGCAGCCCCCATTGGCCTGGGACTGCGAACCGCGGCCAGTGGGAGCCGCGATCGGCCGAACCTGCGGGCACGGCAGGTAAACAAACCGGCCCAGCCCGCCAGGGTGCTTACCCCGGCGGGCCACATACCAAAGGTTGCCGATCCCTGTTCTATTCATTGAACTTATTGAAACTTTGCACTTTTAGAGAGAGGTAAGGGATTGACTCTGTGTACACAAATTTGCAGAGGGACAATAGGTTGAGGTCTGTTATTTCTCACCTCTATATATTATTTATTTTTATTTATTTATTTTAAAACATTTTTGCTGTTAACAAGCATGTTATCTCTGGAGACACAAATCCAGAGTTTGAGAACTGCTGATGGTATCTTGTAGACTGAGCACTGAGTCCGATTGGGTAGATAGAAAGATTAACCTAAATAATCTATACAGAAGCCCCTGGAACCCCATAAGTTTGGGTCCCTAATCCATGAACTATTGGAACTCATTTACAAAACTTTTCTTAAACATTACATGAATATATTCTCATGCTAGAGAATTAGAATTTATAATCCCTATTCCATGATGAGATATCTTTGAGTTATAATGTATCTTAATATAAACTCTCTCTACTCAAAAAGCATTTTATCAAAAAAATCCAATTTAAATAAAAAAATCCATTTTTTTTTTTAAATCATTGATTTTTATCCACCCTGGTAAAATCCTGTGTAAGCTACAAAAAGCTAATACATTTTGGGGCCTGGTTACAGTATGGTGATTCTCTCTGATGTCGGTGAAACACTGTTTGGCTTTGCAGTGTAGAATGGACTGAATTATGGCCCAGCCTTGGACTTTGCAGCACTGTAGCACAACTTGGGAGCATGATTAAGATGGTTAGAGTCCTGCCTGTGCTGTAAAATCAGTATTAGGCACTACCTTGTGGTAGTAGCTTTTTGTAGTGTAGCGTGGCCCCTAAATCAAATTACACTTAATATTCTTCCAGCTCTTTTAAGGGTGTAAAGTCAAGCACTCAAAAAGAAAAATGCCCAAATTAAGGTTGCCCATGCAAATACAAGTAAGACTAGGTTTTATTTTAAACTGCCTCCTGTAAACTAGACAGCTGCTTACAAGGATTAATGTCCCTTGTGCTTTGACCCTGCAGGCATCAATACGTTTACAGCCTAATGCATCAGTTATGAAGTCTTGGTAATAAAAGGCAAGAGATGATTCAGAATCAAAATAGTCTCTTTTACCAAAAGATAGTTATCTACTGAATTCTGAGCTATTTTTGGACTGGTAAAGAGATGGATGGTAGCGAATATATTTTCCTTGATTGCTCTCTTTCCCCCCACTGAGATCACTCTTTCTGGTAGAAAGAGCAGGCGGAAAGGAAGTAGGAATCTTTTAAATTTTTGATGAGATTGTTCAACCATTAAGGAATCCCCTTTTGTGGTTTTAAATTGGACTCCAACCAAGATGTCATGGAGTTGCCGTACTTATTTAAATCATGCTTTCTAAGGTTTATAACATTGCATAAACATTTTATTGCAATTAGGCTTTGTGCATGTGATTGCCTAACCAATTCGCAATACGACCAATGGTAAGGTGACATAACAGATGACACAACAGCCAGAAGAAAGGGGCAGGAAAGCCTACTCCACTCACCTGCCATGTCATTACCAGTTGGCGTGCAGATTAGGAGATCGTTGAACTGGCAGTGCTCTTCCACTGAGTTCTGTGTAACTCATGTATGCCAAAGGGGGCACAGAGTTTAGCTTTGCATCACTCTTGATCCTTGGCAGATCAGTTATTCCAAAATTAGCTGCATAGAATATGCATATCAGAAGTATGCTGGACAAAAATGCAGCTCTTGGTCCAGCTGAGAAATTGCATGCCTTTGCCGATAGGACTTAATGAACGTACTTAAAATCTGATATTTTTTTAAGCATGATTACTAGAATTTCCTGTCTCCTATTTTTCACTCTGGGTCTGTTATCATGAAGTTTTTCCTAACATTCTGGTGCTGTTAGTTTACTAATTCTCCCTCTAAATAAGGCAGGTTCTTATGGCCATGGCTGTAAAGCTACCAGTAGCTTACAACCACTGGTAAGGTACTGACTTCCTTTTTTTCTTTTTCTTTTTTTAAGTATATAAGCATAGTGCTCAGGAGAGCAAAGGCAGAATATTTTCACTTACATGACTGTGTAGAATGCCAATGGGAGATGTTAATCTGTATTTAACTGAAGTGTGTGCTGCAGCAACTTCTGTGCTATGCCCCTTCAGATAGGGGAACCCAAATACATCTCAGGGAGTTCTAAAAAGCAGTTTGTAGTATGGAGCAGCAGTCTGTAGAGATTACAGATCTGGTTACACAGATCAAAATGGCACATTGTATTGGGACCTATAATCTCACAGTCAGCACTCTTCTCCTGAAGATGAAGGCAGCTGATATTTACTTAATATAAAAGTTAAGTGTAGCCTTAGGGCTCCTGGCAAATTACCAAAATGGTCCTTGGATGGACACCGTTTATGCCTAGCTTAAATGTGCATGTAGAATTTTAGGCCTTGTTTATACACCGTTGTAATGGATTATCTCAATTGCTCTGGAGGAACCAGTACTAGAACAGCAAGAGAAGCTTTTCCTGTCCATACTTCAACTGCCTGTGGCCTGAGTAACATGAATACAAAATTCCTCCTAAATCTAGAGAAACGCTTATTATAATATTAGCTTTCCAGTGTACATTTATTGTTCACTTGAATTTTATTTTACCGCAGTTCATCAGTTACCTATTGAGTAGCAGAGAAGAGAGAACCTTGGAACAAGAATAAAAGGATGTGGTCCAAACTGTCTGACAAGGGACTGAAAAATTTCATCTAATCAGTGTGCATGGAAAGTTTAATGGAATAAGCATCTCATTCCTCCTCTCCCTTATAACGGAGACCAAAGGCCTGTTTCCCTACACCTCTTTCTGAAATGGATTGTGTTTGGGGGTGGGAGAAGAGTGTGGGAATGTGTGGGGTGGAGCAGTCTATTTTATCAGTGGTGTAGATGTCAGTAACACTGTCTGCCCTCCCTGCTTGCTGCTGTTGCTGATCCCTGGTGCCCAGAGAGAATTCAACATAGATATGATAGGTTTTGCTGCATAATCTAGCTGGCCAGCGGTTTTTTCTAAAATTTTCAGTATACAAAATAGACTTGCTTTAAATCTGCACTATTTTCAGTGGGTCACTTCCAAAATATGCTTTGGAGGACAACTTAAAACAAAGTCAAATGCACTTATGTAGTAATGCTGGTAAATAGCAGGGAAATTTATGTCACAGAAGGGGCTCCAATGGTTTTGGTACTGAATTACAACTATGCATCTTTTACAAAAGGTACAGAAGGACTTCCCTTGTAACATATCTAGTTACTCAATGCTGTGAGTTTCTCAGTTAGTGAAATAATGTTGTCATTCTGTATGTGTAAAAATCCCTATCATAATTTAACAGGGATTGTGAGAATATGCTGCTTTCAGATGCAGTGATCTAGCTACCGCCAGAAAGTAGGTCACTTATATCTCAGGGAATTCCCTGCCTCCAAAGTTCAGAATAGGTGGAAGAAATGGTGGAGAGGTATATAGGACAGAAGCTTGCTATTTTTTTCTGTAGTTGGTGGTCGATCGGTTTTCTGTTTTAATGAGAGGGCTGAGAATGAACAGGGGAAAGGCTTCTGTTGGACATTTAACTTTTATAAACCAAACAGTTCAAGCAGCTAGAAAAGGACCACCATAATTCACAGTCTGCTTTTCCATAGTTCCCTGGTGCCATTTCATCGCTTTCCAGTTCCAAAAGGTGATGTGTGTTTGCTGTATATGGTTCCCCTGATGCAGCCTCCTATAATCCAGTTTGACACTCCAGAAAACCCATCATAAAATGCTTATCCTGGTAGTCTGTCTCCCAAGCACTCCTCTTCCTTGAGAGGGTGTGCTGTGCTATGAAAACTATAACACACCTTCAAGCCAACAAAATTAGCAAGCGCTCTGTGTGTTGTGCTTTCTTTCTATAAAAGTCTTGTTAACACCTGATTGCTGTAAATGATGATATCTTATCTAATCCTTTGTCTGTTTTCTGCAACTCACTTGCTTTGTTCTTTATAACATCTGTTATTTTCTGCTGGTCTATCACTGCATTTCTGCTGCCCCTCCCTCTAGCTGGGTTTGTCAAGTCGCCCATGTCAGAAACTAAACTCACAGGGGATGCCTTTGAGCTGTACTGTGACGTGGTTGGGAAACCCACTCCAGAGATCCAGTGGTGGTATGCTGAAGTCAACCGGGCTGAGTCTTTCAAACAGCTGTGGGATGGTGCTCGGAAGCGCCGTGTCACCATTAACACTGCCTACGGGGCGAACGGCGTGAGTGTGCTGAGAATAACCCGCCTTACATTGGAAGACTCTGGGACTTACGAGTGCAGGGCCAGCAACGATCCCAGGAGGAATGACTTGAGGCAAAATCCCTCCATAACGTGGATTCGAGCCCAGGCTACGATAAGCGTCCTTCAGAGTGAGTTCAGCACCCTACAGTAGTAGTACTGTAGTAACTAGAGGCAGTCCAGTGACCCTTCTCCCTCTCCCATGACCCTTGATATTACCACCCTTTGTCTTGTTTTTTGAACCCAAGATTATTCCGCCAGTTGTAGTGCTTGAGTGTGTGTCTGCCACCTTTTTTTTTTTCCTTTCTTTTCTTTCTTGTCTCTCTCTCTTCCATAGGATCAAAGGACTTGAGAAAATCTATGGAACTATCCTATAGCCCCTGTGTGAAAACAAGCTCAGTGTTGGATTTTATTTTTTCTTCCACTACCCTTTACTTTTATAGTAGGTTTCCTGCATCCTATCGCTGGCTTCTTCATGAGTGCCTTTCTATTTTGGTTTTTATTCTTTCCTGGTCTAAATACTTTTATTTCTTCTTTTTTCTTGGAATCTCTGAATACCTTCCTTACTTACATGGTTTTGAGTTCATAAGCTTCTGTACAAATCCTTCCCATTTTGATTTTGTTGTTACATGTGACCTTTAAAGCCTGGATTTTTCCATAAAGTCATGGAGCTTCTTTTCTTTTCTAAACAACAGTATGTGTCCTAACAGATTCTCTGATGCAGCAGCACATTACTGATACAGCTGTTTTTACATGGTGGTGTGAAAGTGAATGCCACTCAGAGTGAAGGGATATTATCAACTTAATGTGCACTAGCTTTAGCCAAATGAAACTCCCCACTGAGAATGTAACATCCCTTTTTAAAAACTTATACTGGATAGGATGAGTTGATTCTCAATTGCTGTTTGTTCCATTTATTGTCATAGATTTTGTACACGCTTTCTGCTGTCTTTATTAGATTCCACACGAGTTTTGCTTCTGGTATTTTCAGAACCATTTTAACACAATCCTATTTTTATGTACATTGAATAGAAAGCATACTGTTTGCTTTCTCTTAGATGTAGTGATTGATATACAGCTTGCATCTACACAGATTCAAAATGAAATACATGCAGAGAGTGACTTTACTGTGTACAAATGTGAAGAGCGGAAGGTAAAGGAGAGTTTTTTTTTATTTGTTAATGTCTCACTGTTTTAGGGCTGTGAATAGTAGAGGACGGATGTTATCTTTAACACCTCTCTGAGTGTTTGTATACATAAACCAGGATAGCATAGAAATGTAATTTCTCGCTGCATATATTGAGCTTCATATTGCATAACTCAAGCTCTCTGATTGTGTAGTGACATCTGTTTAATCGATGTAGTGGTATCTGAAGGAACACCGTGCAGATGTAAACCTGGTAGCTAGTGCTCAGGTGGGGTACCAAGCTGAACTATCTGACAGTATTATAGAAGAGTGCTGCAATATGAAAATGATTATGGACGAAAACAAGCAACTTGCTTTAGTCAGTACTGATGGATCAGAGAACCTGCCTCTGGAAAATGGAAAGAACATGAATGTATGTGGAAAAATAAACAGAATTAACCCAATGACATGGATTTGTTTAAAACCTAAAAAACATTGGGTTGTTTGACTTGATAAACCTGTTCAGTTTCCAGTCCTAGGACT
Source organism: Platysternon megacephalum (assembly GCA_003942145.1). Lineage (NCBI taxonomy): Eukaryota > Metazoa > Chordata > Testudines > Platysternidae > Platysternon > Platysternon megacephalum. Next base: position 838,303 of record QXTE01000344.1, read on the forward strand.
TGACCCCTCCCTAGCCCTTAGAGGTCACAGTGGACTCAGACCTGTAAGTTATTAACACCAATCACAGCAGCAAGAGCCTTCAGATTTCAGGGAATGGTGTTATCTCAAAACAAAGCTGAATTGTCCTGCAGCAAGTTTAACTTCTGGAAGTCTGGTTCCTGTCTCAGATACAGTGTAGTTGTAGCTGGTAGTGTAGTGTAGTCAGTCCCAGGATATTAGAGAGACAAGGTGGGTGAAGTAATACCTTTTATTGGACCAACTTCTGTTGGTGAGAGACAAGCTTTAGAGTGACACAGGGCACTTCTTCATGTCACCAATAGAAGTTGGCCCAATAAAAGATATTACGCACCTTGTCTCTCCTGTTTCATATGATCACCTGCTTCTGCTGCCCATGAAGGTCTGTTGTATTTCCCGTCTCTATTCCTTGCCTACCCAGTCTCCTTTTTGAATGAAAGGCTAATTATTAAGTTCTTGAAGCATATATTTGATAGTCCTTATGAAATGTCTCAAATTGTGTTTCCTATCTCCCTCAAATAGGTCATTTGTAACTGAATGTACTTTTTGGGATGGAGGTTCTAAGCTTCCATCTCCTTCCCCAGTTGAAGACCTGTCTTCTCTCTTGCATGCGTGCAGTTCAATTATCCAATGTTTCCTAATTTTGGATTGTGTATTATGACTATATTGCCAAGTGCCTTGTGTTCAGGACACACTTTTGTTTTTGTTTCATATTGGTGAGAAAAACACTGTACTTAAACAACTGTACTGTGCCCACAAGGGAGGCTTGAACTGCTGTAGTTTGTGGGAAGCAGAACTTTTAAGGTTTAATCTCTAGGTAACTGCACATTGGAAATGGAGCTGAAGGGAGACCTAGCTAAAGAAGCTCAACCTGTACCTGGAAGGCAGGAGTACAAGTCTGAAGTATCCCAGAGTGTTTAAGCTTGCAAAGGCAGAATACAGTAGTGCACTGAATAGAAACTATCCTGTAATTTTCCATTAGGAGAGATGCATCTTACAGCTTAACTAAATTGTATTTGAAATGAAGGCTTCTGATTAAAATGGTGTTGGAGTCTTCGGCTAATGGTGGTCACTCTTCCACTGATCTCATTTGACACCATCTTGGGTATTCAAAAATAGACACAATAAACTAGTAGAGCCTGTTTTAATTGTGGTGGCTAAAACAAAATGCCATTGTTAATATCAAAACAGAATGCAGTGAAAAGCAGCAAAGAATACTGATTTGAAAAGTTAAACAGTTAGGAGAACTGGAAGTTGGTTTCCAACTAGATGAGGGATGGGCAAACTACGGCCCGCGGGCCACATCTGGCCCCTCAGGGCTTTGGTTCCAGCCCGTGGTGCCGCCGCCACCATGTCCCTGCAGCCCCCGGGCGGGCGGGGGGGGGGTGCAGAGGGCTCCATGCGTTGCCCTTGCCTCCAGGCACCGCCCCTCGCAGCTCCCGTTCCTGGCCAATGGGAGCTTTGGGGGAGGTACCTCCGCTCCACCTCCCCCAGGGGCCGCAGCGCTTCCTGGAGTGGCGCGGGGCCGGGGACAGGGCAGGTGTGCAGGGAGCCTGCCCTGGCCCCAGTGCGTGCCGCTGCCACCCCAGAGCCGCTTGAGGTAAGCGTGGCCGGAGCCCGAACCCCTCCTGCACCCCGCCCCCCAACTCCCTACACCTTGCACCCCTCCTGCACACCAACTCCCTGCCCTGAGCCCCCTTGTACACCCTGCACCCCTCCTGCACCCAAACCCCCTGCCCTATCTCAGAGAACTGGAAGGGACCTTGAAAGGTCATCGAGTCCAGTCCCCTGCCCTGAGCTCCCTGCTGCATCCTGCACCCCTGTGCACCCCAACCCCCTCCCGCAGTCCGCACCCCTCCTGCACCCCTGCCCTGAGCCCCCCCCGCACCCCTTCCCTGAGCCCCCTCATGCACCCCCTCCCACACTCCCTCCGGCACCCCAACCCCCTGCCCCGGCCCTGCATACTATTTCCCCACCCAGATGTGGCCCTCAGCCCAAAAAGTTTGCCCACCCCCGAACTAGACACTAAGGCTCCCATACTGCCCTTCCACAAGATGATGGATTCCAGTTGGATGCACTTATTTTAAAACCACAGCTCATATACAATTGACAACTCAGACGTGAGGTATGGGAAGGATTTTCCTCATGAGAATCTTCAGGATGTGCCTTTTTGGAGTGGGACAGCTTTATTTTGTGTGCACTCCTAACCCAGTACCCCTTCCACAATGCATTATCTCCTCAGAACTAAACAGCAATGCCTGCTTGCTTTTCTGCTTTCTTACAGATTGATGAAACATTAGTGTCTTCTGCTAACATTTTAATACTTAAAGTGGTCAGCCATCAGGGAACTCTAAGTTACATTCTCAATCTTTAACTCTTCTTGCTTCAAACATCTGTGTTTAGTAATTTCCATATATTCCCAGGATAGGTATGAAAGCACCCAACAAGTCCTGTAAAAAGCCTTGTTGTTCACTTGGTTCCCATTATTTCATTCAGCTCCACAAACTTAAGTGACCCACCTATAAATATCACAAACATTACTATGTAACTGACAGGTGGGTAAGAATAGGTCTAAACTGGCAGAGATAGCCATTAAAGTCCCAATTAGCTTGTTTGTTCTGAGCTCCAGGTCATCAACGTACAGTTTGAAAAGCAGACCTAAAATGGTCCATTATTGGCTGAATATGAAAAACATTTGGAAAATAAAGCAATTCCCAAAGTACTTCTGGATAAGTCTCTATTACACAAATTTTCTAGTTCTGTGGACTAGATTAAAACTGTTTTCCATTACTTGCTTTTTGGAGGTATGATGCTTGTAACATTCTCTGATGGCAGCTTATATGCTTTCCATTCCAGAGTCACTGCAGGGTGCGCTCTCCTCTAACCACCACCATAGTGTGTCCATGGCTTCAGTCCAGTGTACTGCAGACAGCATCAGACTGCCTCTGCTATTGACTCTGTTTAAAAATATCCAGTTCACTATTACAGTGGCCAGTACACTTGTTTTACCAGTTTCCTCTTTTGATAGGAAAGTGCTATTTATAGTTCATTGACATAAATAAAACTGAAGATATTTCTTTTCATATTGAATGAAAATCTGTAAAACAGAAGCAAATATCAGTCAGTTCTAGTAAAGCTGATGTCTGTTTACAAAATTCCCAGAAATTGAGTTAATGTTGCTTCAAAGGGTTATTTCTGTCAAAGTATTTTCATAGTTGACAGTATTTTTTGTTTAGGTGAACAAATCTTGTGTGCTTGCTCATTGGGGATGATATTGGGGTATGAAAGGAGAGGAGAATAGTGGTGGAGTGGTAAACAAATGATTTTCTTCCATCTAGGACCTGATCTTGTGGTCCTTGCACAGGTAAAATTCCTATTGCAGGACATAGTGGGGCAGAGTTGCAGCTGATGGACAGTAATAAAGTTTCTACAAGAAAGGACAGAAGGAACTCCAGCATTTTGATAGCTGCAATATTGTATCTGGGATGGGGTGGTTAATACTGGGACTTCTAAGTAACTGCAAGAGGGAGTTTGCATTGCCAACCTAGCAGAATTAGGAAGGAAAAGATATACACGCATCAAGTGGTGATGTAAGGGGCTTATCGGTCATCAGTAGTAAGATTTCTCACTTTGCCTCGCTGGGCAGCAGCAAGAAGGGCAAGTACTATATTATTGTGGAGATTAATGTTGCATTATGAATAACAATACAACCTTCATGGTGCCTCGTTTTTTCCCCGATTTCAATTTAATAATTTGCTTTCCAAGTGCTTTACAGATGAGACTGCAGAAGACTGTATGGTGTGACTTAATCTATACTCCAAATGTGTTTAAAATAGCTGTCAGCAAAGTATATGGAACCAACTGGAATAAATATTCTTCTTTGACTTTCAGACATCATTATGAAATGTTAATTAGGAATTATATGAATGTGTTTGTATAAACCACACCCACACCTGGCAACCCATCTGCAGTTTCCTCTCCTACTGTTTGGAATACAAAGAAAGTTCTTGTATTCTGAGATATTAGCATTTTTCCAAGCCTAACCACCAAAAGTTCTCTCATCTTTTAAACCTGTGATTTCTCATGCTTAATAATTTTTTAGTTTGAAGGTAGATAAGATCTTTTCTTAGTCTCAGTAGAAAAATTCCTTGATTTGCAGTTTGGGAAAAGCATTTTGTCCACTCATAGCTCCAATGGCCAGCTTTCAAAATTTGGTGGTTGTGGATATTAGCCCTTAATTGTGCATAATGCCACTTTCAAATTTAAGGAGAAAATTCATAATGTCCAAGTTCCCAACGCTAATTTCTGCAAGGCCTCATATATGTGGTTGGACGTGTACAATTTATAAGTTCTCACACTGCCACTCAGGATTGAAATGTGAGATATTCAAGGCTTCAGAAAATAACTAAAAACATGTCAGTAGAGTATGTAACCCTTACGTGTACCACTGGGACTCAATGTTGCAAGCAAATTCTATTCAAGTGAACAAGAAAATGTTTCCTATTAAATAAAACTAAGGACATTCCCAGTCAAACTCAATTGAGTAAAGGTAGGAAATATATTCTTTCCCCTTTATTTAAAAAACAAAAACCTTTTCACCCTCCAACTACTGTACAAGTGGAAGATTCTCCCCTCAACTACAAATGCTATTTCCAATATGGGCCACAAAGTACCTACTCACCCCCATTGTTGGCTGCCCTTAGTCCCTTCTCAGCCAACTTGTGTCTACTAGTGAGGTCAACAGAAAACAAATTTTCCTTTTTCTCTATGGCCAGAGATTCTGCATTCTCTCTCTCCCCCCCCCCCCCCCCCCCCCCCCCCCCCCCCCCCCCCCCCCCCCCCCCCNTCCAGTTCTTGGTTCATGCTGAAAAGATGGATGTGGATTATACTGTGCAACTAACTTGCATACTGTCGTAATTCATATACTGTGTGCAACAGCACAATGCTGAGTGTCATGGACACAACTGATCAGGGTCTTCTGGCCTAAATGTGGAATGCAATTATAGGGCCAGAGTTAAAGATGGCCTGCAAAAGAGAGAGAATATTTTATCTTTACAATGTATAAAGAAAGCTTAAAAGCTTCTTTTTAAAAAATCTGCTAGGTTTTTAACTTTAAAAATATCAGGAATGTCAAGTCTTGTCTACCCACTTTACGGGAAGACTTACTGGATGACTAAAATGAGGACTGGGGCTTTGGCCTTTGAATCGTATTGAGTGTTGTGTTGAATTCTTAATGAAGCAAAATTCTTCAGACTGAGATAAAATGGCTTTAATAAAGATGAACATGTTTAAACAGTGAATAAACACTACATTTCTGCTCAACTAGCTTTAATTTCTTTGTTCCACGCCTTCATAAAAAACCTTCTACACCTCTACCCCGATATAACACGAATTCGGCTATAATGTGGTAAAGCAGCACTCCGGGGGCGGGGCTGCGCGCTCCGGCGGATCAAAGCAAGTTCAATATAACGCGGTTTCACCTATAACGCGGTAAGATTTTTTGTCTCCCGAGGACAGCGTTATATCTGGGTAGAGGTGTAGTTCTCAGGTTGTCCATAGTATGCAAGAATGCACAAGATCTGAATTCCCAATATGAAAAAACAAGCAGGATACAAATCCCTTTCAAGGAATTACACATAATAGGAGAAACATAGATGCTTAAATGGAATCTCTTTTCCTTCACAGTTCATCTTTAAGATTAGAATTGGAACCTAAACTGCACATTTCCTGAATTTTATAGCATTTATTTGATGTGATCACTTACAATACAAGCCTGTGTTCCACATTTCTTCTGCTTCCATTTCGTTTTATGCTACTCACAGAGGACCACAAGAAGGTTGTAGACATGTCACCCATGTGTCCCATGACTCAACACTCTAGAGATCAACGTATGCTACATATCAAAGAAGTTAATGCAATGCAAATTTAGTGTTATGCACTTCAAAGGCAACACTTTCTCAACCCCACCTCAGATTTTTGTAGTTTGTGACTTGCAACTTGTCTACGGTTGGGAATTTGCTCCAATTTCAGCCTTCATAGGCTACCAGTTGGTGAAGCTGCACCCTCATGTGGACAGGATAAAAACTGTTTATAAACCAGTTTGCACTGGTGCAGCCTACCCTTAATTTCAAGCGGGAGTAAGATCTACCAGCAGAAAAAGCAATTCTGTCCATATCCAGTAGGGATTTGTACTATTGCAGCTACACTGATGGCAATAATGAGAGCATATCCCCCTTGTAGACATGGCCTTGTTCCTAAGACTGTTGACATGGTTTTTTTCCTGAGAACTGGGTACCCAAAGAGATGCATATTATTCGCCAAAGCAGACTGTTTTTGCTTGAAGTTTCTGCATATAGAAAAGGGTTTGCTTTATTCTGAATGAATAAAACTGCATTATATTGCCCAGAAACAATGACTTCCTTCCTTCAGGAGGTGAGGAAAAGAAGCTGATTTTGCTTGCATAGTCACCAAATATGCAGCTTACCTCTTTGCATTCCACCATATGCAAAAGATTTGTAAAAATCTTACTCTGAGGTGTGTAGAGGTTGTTTGAAGTGTGAAAGTGAAGAATCTAAAATTCTTATTTTTTATATAGGGGAACTGGTCCTTAAACTGTTGCCTTCACTAGTGGTCAGCTGTTTGTGATTCTTTCTTTATCTCCCAAATTAGTAAAGCAGTAGTATCTTCCCTCCCCATCTCCCAACTGAACATTAGACCTGGGTTCGAGGTGCAGTTGTTAGCTGAGATTTATGACTCTCTTTAATGTGCACTTTGTTCCAGAGCCCAGGATCAATGCCAGCGAGGATGTGAACATTCACCAGTCTAGTTCTCCCATCATCCTGCAATGTAACCTCACCACAAGTCCCAGCCCCCTCACTTACAGCTATTGGGTGAAGAATGGGGAAGAAATTTCTGGCACTAAGAAGAATTCCAACACCACAGAGCACAAGTAAGTCTGTAAGAGGAGACGTCTCTTCACTATAGCATCAAGCGTGGTCGCCTTATGATTTAAAGTAGGGGATAAAGTCAGGACTTCAGGGTTCTGTTCATGGCTCTGCTACAGGGTGGCTGGACAGTTTGCATGAGATTCATCTGCAGTAGAGGGGTGTGCAATTTCTAGGCTAAACAGAACAACTAAATAGTTCTAGAAGAAGCTAATTCTGAAAGGGATCAGTGTTCTCCATAGCTATCCTGAGTAGTTCATATCCACATAATTCCAGGCACAGCTCTTTAGAACTTCTTGGAGCAGGTGTGTATTGTATGGATAGAAGTACAGATAATGGATTCCTTTCTCAGCTGAGCATACTATATATTGTACAATATCCTGTTACATACATTGCAGAATGTGTTCTTGCATCTGTGCATATTGTGCCTGAACAAAAGAGCTGGTCTGAGCTGAGACCAGCTTACCACCAACTTGGTTGTACTCTGCACCTTGACAGATGAAAGCCAATGCTCTGAGCTGTCATTGAAGTATAGGCAGGAGTATTATGGAATTGCTAATTATGATGAGATAATTGAACTAGTGCAGCTGCACTACCTGAACTTCTCGTCTTTGTCAGCACAGTAACATTTTAGACTGAATTCTGCTCAGAGCTTATGGTTGCCAACCCTCCAGGCTTGTCCTGGAGTCTCCAGGAATTAAAGATTAATCCTTAATTAAAGATTATATCATGTGATGAAACTTCCAGGAATATATCCAACCAAAATTGGCAAACCTATAGAGCTCGTGCATTAGTACTGGAGCCTGTAATGTTTGTGAATAGTATTTCCATATGCTTGAATTGATGCTGTTACATGCCAGTATTCTTTAAGCATTATTTTCATGAGTTCCCTCTATGATTGGCGTGCACACGTTGATCTCATGAGATTGGAATTTTGAATATGCTCACCATACCTCTGTCCTTTCATCTCCTGTCCAAAGATGTATAAGGGCACGTCTACATTATGTGCTGGACGGGCAGCGATCAATCCAGCGGGGGTTGATTTATCGCATCTAGTCTAGACACGATAAATCGATGGCCGAGTGCTCTCCCGTCGACTCCGGTACTCCACCGGAGCGAGAAGTGGAAGCAGAGTCGATGGGGGAGCGTCAGCCGTCGACCTACCACAGTGAAGACACCGCAGTAAGTAGATCTAAGTACGTTGACTTCAGCCCCCCCCCCCCCCCCCCCCCCCCCCCCCCCCNTCCACTTTGAAATGCTATAAACAAAAATGGAAATGGTTTACTATCTGGGCCACTGATAAAGGATTCTCTCCATCTCAAACTTGGGTCGCTGCAGTCCTACCATACTTTCTACACCTTCAGTCTGAGCAATTAGTCTCTCTAAAGATCCAGATGACAGCAATATTATCTGCTTCTCACAGTTATCTTAAGGACAAACTCATTTTCTCACCCTACAGTCTCCAGGTTCTGAAGGGCATAGTAAACATGTTCTTCCAACCTCCACACTCCAGTATGGGAGCCTCTGCCTTCAAAGGACGTGCATCTTGTCTTAATGACGCTGGTGGCCCCTCCTTATGAGCCTCTTGCACAAGTACTTCTCAACCACTTATAAAAACGGCCTTTCTGATAGAATTTACATCTGCTAGGAGGGTGGGTGAGCGAGCTTAGTTCTTTGGTCATTCCAACTTATACGGTAAAGGCAGCACGAAGTCCTGTCCCAGCTTCATGCCCAACTTGTCATATTTCTGCCTATCTCAATGTGTCCCATCCCACTCCACTCCACCCCCCCGTGTTCTTCCCCAGGCCCATTCCTACCCAGGGGATACATGTCTCTCTACTCCTAGGTGAAGACGATATGCTGCTGGAAAAGACTTAGCCCTTGAACAATCTAACTGGTTATTTGTAGTATGTGGGGAGAGGTGCCAGGGAAAACCCATTACTAAACACTGTCACACTGATCTAGGTGACCTGGTCTGACATTTACATGGTGGTACTCTCCCTGTTATGGGAGGATGAAACAGAACATGTTCTGTTTCATCCTCCCATAACAGGGAGAGTACCACCATGTAAATGTCAGACCAGGTCACCTAGATGAGGCCAGTTCAGGGTTGGTTGGAAACAGTGCAATGGTCTCAGAGTTTTGCCAGAGAAGTGATAAGATGTAAAAGACTAACAGTAATAAAACTATGTCTAGATGTTTTTAAACAGCAATATATACAAAACTACACTTTCCTGAAAATGACTGATGGGAAAGTGATGGACACTGCTGAAAAAGATGTTACTTACCAGGAGATGTTATTTGAGCCCCCTGGTGTCTAGCCGTAGAACTGCCTTGAAAAGCCATGTGTTAAGGGATGCATGGAAGTTCTTGCACTAGAGTGATGGCATCACCCTACTTTAAGGAAAGGAGCGCACTCTCCTATGGCCTCATTTCCTTCTCCCTAGCCATAGAGCCCTGATGTTCTCCTGACAGAACTCTTAGGTGGTAGGGAAGGTGGGCGGGTAGCAAGAATATGCAGAGGTAACTCATGAATAACTACAGGCAAGTCAACTTTTTCTTTGAGGACTTGTGTGCATTCCCTCTTGTGGAAGATTAACAAGCAGTGCGGTTTCAGGACGACGGTGGGTGAGGTGTTCTTAACTAAATATGGACCCGTAGCCCTACTCTCCCCATCTGGGTGCGATGCTAAAATCGAGGGAGGTTGTCTGATGAAAGTGTGCAACAAACTCAAAGCTGCTGAATTGCACTGCATATCCCCACCTGCTTAAGCCACTGATGCTGAAGTGGCTCTTGTTGAGTGGCTCTCATGGAAAAGATCTTTGAACCAAAGGGCCATGGTTTCCTAGCCATCTCCACTGTCTGCTATGTTAATGATGAGTAGCACACCCAGATTAGCTCACAATCCAAAGCCTTTGGGCACAGGAAATGACCAATCCCTACATAAACATCCTGGAATGGAGAGCAGTCCACTGGCCATTTGAAGGGCACCTCTCCAAATTTTAAATTACAGTACAACATTGATGTATTAGGCAGCAGAGCAGTCCCCATTTGGGACTCCCGTGTAACCTGGTGCATTCATCACTGTGGTAAAGGCATAGCTTTCCATCATCCTGGCAGACAGCCTCAGCAGAGAGTAGAAAAACCAGTGCTGGTGGTCACTTGGAGCCAAGTGAGCAAGTTTTTTCGACCTGGGTCGAACATAAAGGATCTGGTCCTCCCTTGGCTTCCATTCCGTTGTTCAGACTCTGCATACATGCTCTTGCTACAGTTTCAAACAACTAGGTCTCTCCTTCAGTTTAGTAAATGCACCACTTTCTCTCACTGGTATAAAGGTCTGCTGTATTATTTCATCCTACATTGAGTTTTAAAAGGGTTTGCTTCATGTATTTCATCCTCTCCAGGAAGGTCTAGGACTCAAATATAGTACTTCCTAAATTAACAGCCAACTGAGTGATTGATAGAATGTTCCTTTCATCATCATCTCATGGAAGGCTGCATTCATGGTGGCGATCATGCTGGCTCAGGATCCTGAGATCCAGGAACTAAATGATCCATAGCCTTTTATGGTGAAAGTTGGGTCCTTCCTCAATACCCCAAATCCTTCTATAAAGTAGTTGGGTATCTCTTTTTTGGGGTGGGGAGGGGAGAAACAGGAAGGTTGAAGTAAATCCCCATTCGTTATCAGGAGAGGGTCAGCTGCATGGTTTCTTTGTTAACATGGCTCTAAGTTGCAGTGTGATCTGGAAAATCATAAGTATTTGTGACTCATGAGAATAGTACGAGAAGTCAGTCCATTTCCATCAGAGGCTAACAACTAATTGGGATTCCAGGTGTTGGGGTACATTCCACCAGGTGTAAAGCAGTCTCTGCTGCATGTCACAAAACTGTTTCCATCGGGGAGATGAATGGCTGGAGCTCTGTCCATGCTTTCATATGTTAATAGTCTCTGTACTCCCCTTAGCCTCTAGATTAGATGCTCAGTTTGACAGAGAACTCTGGCAATCTTTATTCAAGTAAGCTTCCTCAAACCCATCTCCTTTAGGTCTGGGAACTGCTTGTCAACCTCCTGCAGTGGGGATTCATGCAGGCAGTGCTCAAAGAAAACTGTTGCTTACCATAGTAACTGTAGCTCTTCAAAGTGATTGCCTGTATGGATCCAAGTGTTACCTGCCCTTCTTCCCCATTGTCTTACCATAAATTCTTGATATTTAATGGGAGGAATTGATTGGCTGGAATTGTCACACTATGTCCTTGGGTGTTGTGGTACAAGGATATCGGCAGGGTGCGCTTGCAGCATCAATGGACAGTGTTCAAAGTTTCAGGTTTGTGCCCCCAAGCTACACATTGCCTGCAATCTGAATCCATGAAGGCAATTGTCTCTAAGAACCATAGGTACTATAGTAAGCACCCATTCTTTCTCTAGTGTAGAAGAACCTTTAATTTACCTCTGTGTAAAATATGTATATTACTCATTTGGGTCAAGGGGGTATGGAGGCTTGATATTGATACAGCACTTTGAGATTCTCTGATAAAAGAAGCTAGTGCAAAGTATCATGTTAAATTCACTGGCTGCTTCTAAGGCCTGGTCTACACTACGATTTTAGTTCGAATTTAGCAGCGTTAAAGCGAATTAACCCTGCACCTGTCCACACAACGAAGCCATTTACTTCGATATAAAGGGCTCTTAAAATCGGTTTCTGTACTCCTCTCCGACGAGAGGAGTAGCGCTGATATTGACATTGCCGGTTCGAATTAGGGTTAGTGTGGACGAAATTCGACGGTATTGGCCTCCGGGAGCTATCCCACAGTGCACCATTGTGACCGCTCTGGACAGCAATCTAAACTCGGATGCTCTGGCCAGGTAGACAGGAAAAGCCCCGCGAACTTTTGAATTTCATTTCCTGTTTGCCCAGCGTGGAGAGCACAGGTGACCACACAGAGCTCATCAGCACAGGTAACCATACAGTCCGAGAACTGAAAAAGAACACCAGCATGGACCACACGGGAGGTACTGGATCTGATCGCTATATGGGGAGAGGATTCCGTGCTAGCAGAACTACGGTCCAAAAGACGAAATGCCAAAACATTTGACAAAATCTCCAAGAGCATGATGGAGAGAGGCCACAATAGGGACTGATATCAGTGCTGTGTGAGAGGTAAGGCGCTCAGACAAGCCTACCAGAAAACCAAAGAAGCAAACGGATGGTCCGGGGCAGAGCCGCAGACATGCTGCTTCTTCGCTGAGCTGCATGCAATTCTAGGGGGGGCCGCCACCACTACCCCACCCCTGACCGTGGATTCCGAGGAGGGGTTACTCTCAGCCATGCCTGAGGATTCTGTGGACGGGGAAGAGGAGGAGGAGGAGGATGAGGACGACCTTGTGGAGAGCACACAGCACTCCGTTCTCTCCAACAGCCAGGATCTTTTTCTCCCCCTGACTGAAGTACCCTCCGAACCCTCCCAAGGCAGTATCGCTGACCCCCTGGAAGGGACCTCTGGTGAGTGTACCTTTGTAAATATCAAACATGGTTTAAAAGCAAGCATTTTTTAATGATTAATTTGCCCTGAGGACTTGGGATGCATTCGAGGCCAGTACAGGTACTGGAAAAGTCTGTTAACGTGTCTGGGGATGGAGCGGAAATCCTCCAGGGACATCTCCATGAAACTCTCCTGTAGGTACTCTAAAAGCCTTTGCAGAAGGTTTCTGGGCAGGGCAGCCTTATTCCATCCTCCATGGTAGGACACTTGACCACGCCATGCTAGCAGCAAGTAATCTGGTATCATTGCATGACAAAGCCTGGCAGCGTATGGTCCCGGTGTTTGCTGGCATTCAAGCAACATCTGTTCTTTATCTTGCTGTGTTATCCTCAGGAGAGTGATATCGTTCATGGTAACCTGGTTGAAATACGGGAATGTAATTAAGGGGACAGAGGTGGCCCCGTTCCTACTGGGCTGTTTGCCTGTGGCTGAAAAGAAATCCTTCCCTGCAGTTTGCCGGGGGGGGGCGGGGCGGGAGGGGGACAATGGCGCTGAGCTTTTCACGCTTGGCTAGCAGGGATCTTCCCTGATACCAGCCCCGCGGTGGGGGGGGGGGTAAAGCGATCATCCCACAGAATTGGATGGGTGGTGGTGGGGGGTTATTTTGTTTTCTGCTGCTGCACGGTAACAGGAAAACCGCAGCACTTAATGGGCTTTGCTTGCTATGGGAAAGGAGGGCGCTGCTTTAATGCAGAAGCCGAAAGACAATGGCTTACCATGGCTGCATACAAGCCGAATTCTGTTGCCCGGCCCTGCGTCTGTGATCTCTAACACCAAAGGCACTCAATATAAGATGCAAAATGCGACCTTGTACCGAAATCACATGTGCTACCTAATGTGAATAGTGTTGTTCACCGTGAAAGAGTATAAGCATTGTTCTATAAAATGTATCTTTTTAAATACTTCTCTCCCTTTTTTCCCCCCCTCCTGCAGCTGCAAATTTTTCAAGCCTCCCTCCTCCGTCCCGAAGGCTATCTCAGATAAGGCGGCGAAAAAAATGCACGCGAGACGAGATGTTCTCAGAAATCATGCAATCGACCCGCGATGAAAGAGCTCATCTGAATGAGTGGAAGGACATGGTTTCAAAGTTCAGGAAAGATGCCACTGACCGTGAGGACATGAGGGACCAACGTGAGGAGAGGAGGGACGCTCGAGATGAGAGGTGGCGGGATGGAACGCTGGGGCTGCTGCGTGAGCAAACGGACATGCTCCGGTGTCTGGTGGAGCTTCAGGAACGGCAGCAGCAGGATCACAGAGTGCCGCTGCAGCCCCTGTATAACCGCCCTCCCCCCTCCCCAAGTTCCATAGCCTCCTCACCCAGACGTGTAAGAAAGCGGGGGGGGGGGGAGGCTCCGTGCACCCTGCCACTCCACCTCAGTGGACAGCCCAAGCAAAAGGCTGACATTATTTTGAACTTTTTTAGTGACCTTTTCCTTCCCTCCTATCCTCCTCCCAAACATGATTTTTAAACGATACTGACTTTATTTCTTTGAAAGCAAGCTGTGATCGAAGGGGGGAGGGTGGGTTGCTTACAGGGAATGAGTCAATCAACGGGGCGGGTTTTCATCAACGAGAAACAAACAGAACTTTCACACCGTAGCCTGGCCAGTCATGAAACTGGTTTTCAAAGCTTCTCTGATGCGCACCGCTTCCTGGTGTGCTCTTCTAATCGCCCTGGTGTCTGGCTGCGCGTAATCAGCGGCCAGGCGGTTTGCCTCAGCCTCCCACCCCGCCATAAAGGTCTCCCCCTTACTCTCACAGAGATTGTGGAGCACACAGCAAGCAGCAATAGCAATGGGAATGTTGGTTTGGCTGAGGTCTGAGCGAGTCAGTAACGTGCGCCAGCGACCCTTTAAACGTCCAAAGGCACATTCTACCACCATTCTGCACTTGCTCAGCCTGTAGTTGAACAGCTCCTGACTACTGTCCAGGCTGCCTGTGTATGGCTTCATGAGCCATGGCATTAAGGGGTAGGCTGGGTCCCCAAGGATAACTATAGGCATCTAAACATCCCCAACGGTAATTTCCGGTCTGGGAAGTAAATCCCTTGCTGTAGCCGTTTAAACAGACTAGTGTTCCTGAAGACGCGAGCGTCATGAACCCTTCCCGGCCATCCCACGTTGATGTTGGTGAAACGTCCCTTGTGATCCACCAGTGCTTGCAGCACCATTGAAAAGTACCCCTTGCGGTTTATGTACTGGCTGCCCTGGTGCTCCGGTGCCAAAATAGGGATATGGGTTCCATCTATCGCCCCACCACAGTTAGGGAATCCCATTGCAGCAAAGCCATCCACTATGAGCTGCACATTTCCCAGAGTCACTACCTTTGGTAGCAGCAGCTCAGCGATTGCTTTGGCTACTTGCATCACAGCAGCCCCCACNCATCTTGGTACTCTGGCGCTTCAGGGCAGGGGAAAGCAAGTCACAAAGTTCCAGGAAAGTGCCCTTACGCATGCGAAAGTTTCGCAGCCACTGTGAATCGTCCCACACCTGCAACACTATGCGGTCCCACCAGTCTGTGCTTGTTTCCCGGGCCCAGAATCGGCGTTCCACGGCGAGAAGCTGCCCCATTAACAACATGATCTCCAAAGCGCCGGGGCCCGCGGCGTGAGAGAATTCTGTGTCCATGTCCATGTCCTCATCACTCTCGTCGCCACGCTGCCATAGCCGCTGCCTCCTCGCCTGGTTTTTCAGGTCCTGGTTCAGCATAAACTGCACGATAATACGCGAGGTGTTTACAATGTCCATGACTGCTACGTTGAGCTGAGCGGGCTCCATGCTTGCCGAGGTATGGCGTCTGCACAGTTCACCCAGGAAAAAAGGCGCGAAACAGTTGTCTGCCGTTGCTTTCACGGAGGGAGGGGGAGGATGTTCCCAGAACCGCCCGCGACAATGTTTTTTGCCCCATCAGGCATTGGGATCTCAACCCAGAATTCCAATGGGCGGGGGAGACTGTGGGAACTATGGGATAGCTACCCACAGTGCAACGCTCCGGAATTCGACGCTAGTCTCGGTACATGGACGCGCATCGCCAAATTAATCTGCTTAGTGTGGCCGCATGCACTCGACTTTATACAATCTGTTGCCAAAAATCGAATTCTGTAAATTCAGAGTAATCCCGTAGTGTAGACATACCCTAAGAATCTTGACAATTGCCCTGTGCTATTCAATAACTCTTTTACTGGAAATATCTTTTGTAGGCTTTCTGATCATCCGCACATTACTTCCTTTCTGTAAGAGGGTTGGATACCTTTCAGTAAAGGGAGGGGGTGGGAGAAACATTAACAACATTTGCTTTAGGCAGGGTGGATATGTGACTTCTGTGTTTAATACTGCACAACAAAGCACATTTATTTTCCTGACCCTCAAGCTGTTTGTAGGTTAAATATCAACTGAACTTAGCAAATACTCTTTATTAGATGCAGAACTTACTGCATGCAATTGAGTCTAAGCTTTTCTTGTGACACTGAAGGTTCCTAGGCTTGAAGTATAAAATATTTTTGATGTTTTTAGTCTCCAAAACTAGAAGTGTAGCATTCTCATAGCTGGCTCACAAGGGGCTTGGCTACACTGGCAAGTTACAGCGCACTAAAGCCGCCCACAGCGCTGTAACTCACTACCCGTCCACACTGGCAAGGCACGTACAGCGCTGTATCTCAGCAGATACAGCGCTGCTTGTACTCCTCCTCCCCCAGAGGAATAAGGAGAATTGCGCTGCGGCGCCAGTGTAGCCGCCCAATGCGCACTGATTGGCCTCCAGAAGTATTCGGCAGTATCCCACAATGCCTGTTCTAGCCACTCTGGTCATCAGTTCGAACTCTACTGCCCTGGCCTCAGGTGACCAACCGTCAGACCCACCCTTTATATTCCCCGGGAATTTGAAAAATCCCCTTCCTGTTTGCTCAGCCAGCCAGGTGTGGAGTGCTATCAGCGAATCTTTCCAGGTGACCATGCCTCCACGTGCCAGGCGAGCCCCAGCATGGAGCAATGGCGAGTTGCTGGACCTCATCAGTGTTTGGGGGGAGGAAGCTGTCCAGTCCCAGCTGCGCTCCAGCCGTAGGAATTACGATACCTACGGGCAGATATCAAGGGCCATGATTGAAAGGGGCCATGACCGGGACGCTCTGCAGTGCAGGATTAAGGTGAAGGAGCTGCGGAATGCCTACCGCAAAGCCCGCGAGGCAAACAGCCGCTCGGGTGCTCCCCCCACGACCTGCAGATTCTATAAAGAGCTGGATGAGATACTTGGGGGTGACCCCTCCTCCATGCCGAGCACCACCATGGACACTTCAGAGCGGGTGGTGGAGGAGGAGGAGGAGGAGGAGGAAACCGGGAGTCAGGGTGCTGGGGCGGTTGGAGACACCCCGGACTACCTGGGTCCATGCAGCCAGGAGCTCTTCTCGAGCCCGGAGGAAGCTAGCCAGTCGCAGCAGCCGGTACTTGGTGGAGGACAAACTGGTGGAGGACAAACTGAAGAGCGTGTTCCCGGTAAGCGCTTTATTTTTTGGGAAGGAAGATTTTCGGGAGAGGAGGGTTAGGGCTGCATGCATGCCTAGATGTGGAATAGCGCATTGATGTGGTCTATCACTTCGCGGTAATCGGCCGCGGTAATCTCTTCGAAAGTCTCATCCAGAATGTGGGCAATGCGCTTGCGCAGGTTTCTTGGGAGAGCCACCGTGGTCCTTGTCCCAGTCAGGCTAACGTGTCCGCGCCACTGTGCCGCGAGGGGCGGGGGGACCATTGCTGCACACAGTGAAGCTGCATATGGGCCAGGGCGGAAGCCGCATTGCAATAGAAGACCCTCCCTTGCTTCCCAGGTCACCCTCAGCAGTGAGATATCTTCCAGGACGAACTCCTGTGGAAAATTTTGGGACAGTGTTCAGTGTAGGTGCCCCCTGCAGCTGTTGGCTCTCCCCAAGGCACAGAAACCCAGAAGACAGTGCAGCCCAGAAACAATCAGTCCCCCTTACTCACCATTTTGGGGCTCCCGTGGGTTATGTCCGCTCTCTTTGGGACAGGAAAATTATGCTATTGTGTACACTGTGTGTGCCCTCCTCAAGTGCGGGGGAATGGTTACTCTCTCTGGTTTAAACAATGCTGCCTCTGTTAAGTGTTGCATTTTGCCTTTGCAGATGCAACCTTGAGACATCAGCCGGACGTGTTTACACCGGCTCAAAGACTGCAAAGACTCCGGAAGAGACCGCGGAAAAGCAAGGAAGACATGCTGCACCAAGTGATGCAGCAGTCTGTTAAAGAAAATCAAAAAGCCCAGGAGTAGAGGGAGAGAGCGCAGGAGTGGAGGGAGAGAGAAAGCAGGATCCGCCAGGAAAACGCAGCGCACCGGCGGCAGGCCACGCAGCACCGGCAGTAAAGCACGGATCGGCTGATAATCATAATGGAGCGCCAAGCAGACTCCATCCAGGAGCTCGTAGCCATGCAGGCGGAGCACTACCGCGCACGCCCCCCCTGCAGCCCTTGCCCCAAAACTCTTTACCTTGTGCCCCCATGTCACCGCCAACCCACTTTCCCCAACGTGCGGGTTCTTACCGCCAACTGCTGCCTCCAACACCGGTATCTTCTCCACCTAGCCCTGAAAACTACGACCCTTACCCCCTGCACTCAACCCCCATCACCATGCAGTATAGACATCCTGAAGTGCAGCACTCAATGCACAGCACTGCAGACAGCACATACGCAATTCTTTGATTGTACCATTCCCCATCCCACCCCACCCCACTGCCCTTTCTTGATTCCCAAACAGTTGTTTCTTTCAATAAATTTATTCTCTTTTCAATAAATGGATATTTTGGTTTTGAAAACATTCTTTATTATTGCATAAAGTAAAAGATCCCTTAGGCCAGGAACCAGGCACTGCAAATCAGTGAAGCAAACACACATTCCTACCAACATTGTAACCACAGGGCACCAGACATTACTGCTGGCTTTCAGCCTCAAATTGCTCCCTCAAGGCATCCCTAATCCTAGCAGCCACGTGCTGGTCCCGTCTAATAGCTCTGCTCTCTGGCTGTGCAAATTCAGCCTCCAGGTGTTGAACATCGGAGGTCCATGCCTGACTGAATCTTTCACCCCTCCCTTCACAAATATTATGGAGGGTACAGCACACGGATACAACCGCGGGGATGCTGTTTTCGGCCAAGTCCAGCTTCTCATACAGAGATCGCCAGCGGCCCTTTAAACGGCCAAAAGCACCCTCCACAGTCATTCGGCACCGGCTCAGCCTGTAGTTGAACCGTTCCTTGCTACTGTCAAGGCACCCTGTGTAGGGTTTCATGAGCCACGGCATTAGCGGGTAAGCGGGGTCTCCAAGGATCACAATGGGCATTTTGACTTCCCCTACTGTGATCTTCCTATCGGGGAAAAAAGTCCCGGCCTCCAACTTCCTGAACACGCCAGTGTTCCGAAAGATGCGTGCATCATGCACCTTTCCGGGCCACCCTGTATTAATGTCAATGAAACGCCCCAGTGATCCACTACCGCCTGGAGTACCATAGAGAAATACCCCTTCCGATTAACGTACTCGGAGGCTAGGTGCTCCGGGGCCAGAATAGGAATATGCGTCCCATCTATTGCCCCTCCACAGTTAGGGAACCCCATTTGTGCAAAGCCATCCACAATCTCCTGCACGTTACGCGGAGTCACGGTTCTTCTGAGCAGGGTTTTATTAATGGCCCTGCAAACTTGCATCAGCACGATTCCAACGGTTGACTTTCCCACTCCAAACTGGTTCGCGACTGATCGGTAGCTGTCTGGAGTTGCCAGCTTCCAGATTGCAATAGCCACCCGCTTCTCCACCGGCATGGCAGCTCTCAATCTCGTGTCCTTGCGCCGCAGGGTGGGGGCGAGCTCCTCACACAGTCCCATGAAAGTGGCTTTTCTCATCCGAAAGTTCTGCGGCCACTGCTCGTCATCCCAGACTTGCAGGACGATGTGATCCCACCACTCAGTGCTTGTTTCCCGAGCCCAGAAGCGGCATTCCACGGTGGAGAGCAATGTACGTGAATGAGACAAGCAATTCCGTGTCGTACGCGTTACGTGACTCGCTATCATCGTTGGAATCCTCGTCGGACTCGTCACTGTCTCTTCGGATCCTAAGGAATAGCTCGACTGCTAAACGTGACGCGAAGGCGAGACTCGTCAGCATACTCCTCAGCAGTTCGGGCTCCATTTCCCGCAGACCGAAACGGAACACACAGATCGCGCTGCACAATAACCGTTGAAAGATGGCACCAAATGTGTACGGAAACACAGAGATTGCTGGGATGTGAAGCGATGCATCACGGGGCGTTGGGACAGGACCCAGAATGCCCCGCACCCCCCGCCCCCTTCCCACAAGCCACGGCGCCAAAGTGGCGCCAAAATGGGAAGAGGTGCTCTGTGGGATAGCTGTCCATAGTGCGCTGCTCCCAATGCCGCTGCAAGTGCCGCCAATGTGGCCATGACAGTGCGCCGGCAGCTGTCAGTGTGGACAGACTGCAGCGCTTTCCCTATTCAGCTGTACGAAGGCAGGTTTAACTCACAGCGCTGTACATCTGCCAGTGTAGCCAAGCCCAAGAACAGAGCTAACAGAGGGAATGGAGAAGACAGTGAAAAGCCCTCATGTGTGCTTGCATCAGTCCTCTGTCCCCATTTCAGTCACTGCAAACTTAATGCATTGCTTTCTTTATGTGGTTTGGCCAGTTTAGAGGATGGGATTTTTGCCATGCCCCATTTGCACAATTAATAGTCTTTTTAAAAAAAATTCAGTTGAATGCCCTATTACAAAACTATTTCTAGTATGAGAGGGTCATGGTTTGGTCTTATCAATCTTGATTGTCCCTCTAACTATAATCATGTCTTAAATGGCTGTGCCTCAACTGTTTATGATGCAGACGTATATATAATTTGCATCTCTTGAGAGAGCAGATCTTTGTTCCCCATGTGAAGCAATCTCTGCCTATTGCTAACAATGAATGCAGATGCCACGGAAGTAATTAGAATTGTGATTTGTGGATAATTTGTGTGAAACTGGTCACAGCACTTAATGTAGGAGTGATGCTGAAACTTCCTATTGCTTTACAATAAAAGAGAGGTTTCTCTGGAAATATTAATATTGATTGTCATTCTAGTGTGTTAGTTTGTGTATTATATTGCTGAGGGAATACTCTGCAAATACAACATATATATTGCAGGATAAAATCATAATTACCCAACACAATTTTACCAGTTTGTAATACCATTCTGAAATTCAGATTAAAAAATGAAAATCTCCAATATACTTTGGTTGCCTGCCACCTTTCAATTGCTAAAAATAATTCCCAATGCCACTAACACACATTCTCTCCTTGTACCTACAGGATTTTGAAACTCAGAGCAGACGAGTCGGGGGAATACTTATGTGTGTTCGTGTTTGCTAACTCGCCTGTAGCCAACTTCACTATAGAAGTGAAAGGTATTTTTGGTTTTTCTCTCTCCTGAAAAATATGTCTGAGCCGTGCTCTTTCCTTTCTTCTCTTCTGGGTCCTCTTTGTCATTAGTCCTCTCTGGGTGTGTCCATACTACATAATTAACTCAAATGACCCTCCCCTGAGTTACTTCCCTTGTGTTAGCTTCTCACGAAGTAATGTTCTGCATCCACACTGGCATCATAGTTGCTCATATGACTTCTGGAGGCACATCCTTTGGTTCATAGCATTACAGTAAACTGTACCCCACTATGACTGCTTTTGCAGTGTATAGTGATAACTTTTCTGTGCCTTTTGTGGATACTGAATGGAAATGGTATGAACCCAGCAACTAATTAAAGTAAACCAGTTTAGGTTGTCACGTTCTAGATTTCTCTCCAGGGTCTTCATTCCACTGGTGGCAAGGTACGGATTCAGTTTGCAGAGGTTACCTGTACCAAATGTTGGCACTGGTTTCTCAGTTATTCCCCACACATGTGGCCCTTTTTCCTGCCCTATCCATTTAACAGTAGTTGTATAAACTACTTCAGAGCTTAAAACTGGACTTGGTGCACTAATGAAAAAACAGATTAGAGCTTGGTCAGTCAGAAGAAAAGGCAGCTAAGTAGTCTGCAAGGTACAAAATCCTCATAACCAACTATGTAAACCTCACTCCCTTTCAGGTTTTGTATTGCCCTTTGCCATTACATAGGTCTGTCATATACTGAGTCCCTAAACTTACATTGAAGGGGTTCTGTTTCCAATCCATCCTCAAGCTTAATTAAAAAGTGTAAAGCTTTGTCTGTTGTTGTTCCAGTCCTAATGGCAAGTAACAAGGGAAGACAGATCATTGTCTTCTAAATGGGTTGTTGGTTTTTTTGGCATCCCTGGGGGTAGCTTTTGACCTCAGTTATTTGATATGTTCCTGTGATATTACCTAAGGAAGGCCCTTGGCAAAGGCAAACACTGTTAATGGATACATCAGGAACTTCTCTGCCCCTGACTGAAGATATGTTGTATGGCTGAGCTATTGAACTAAGCATAGCAGGAAAGTGGAAGTAACAGACTGTGCAGTCCAAGAGACAACTTATTTGATATTAAGAAAACATAATAACTGTAAAATTATGGTTAAAAGTGAGTTACATTGTTCTAACACTTCAGACAAATAAAGCAAACAATTTCCTGAGGCTTAAAACTATTGCCATGTTAAAAAGATTGTATTCTGATCAAGATGTATGAAAAAATACTGTCAAATGTGTGTCTCTGTTCAAAGGATTCCTTTTGCAGTGGGCTCTGAGAGAGGATCTTTACATAAAGACTGTCTAGAGATAGTGGATTTTTGTTAAACGTTGGGTATTGTGCTCATAAGGAGAAAGTGGTGATAGCTCTCTAAAATATATAATTAGGAAAACGTAATTAGGAAGGCAAGAGGGCATTTTGTGTGGGAGGGGAGAAGAAATTCATTGCTGATCAGGAGTCTGACTGTGAAATGTGAGCAGAGTCACACAACTCTAAGAATGCAAGTTCTATTACTTTGCTTGAATCAATTTAATAGAAGGTTGTGCTGTATTTAGTGAGCCTGTTTTCCAGGATTTAGACTGGCTGTGATTTTATGCTTCTTAATCTTGTTTACTGTGATTTTGCTCAACTTGCTAAATAATTATTGCTTTACGTAAAATAAATTTTGAATTAGGCTGCTCTTAGGAATGACATTTACAAGCCATTTCCAGAGAGAAGGAAAGCTTCTTAGCTTTGATAAGGGGCAAAAGATGGCCAGCCTAGAGCACTCTGTCAAAAGATGCAGCATGGGGCTGTGTATCAGTGGCCAACTTTCACGTGGTAAATAAGCACCCCGACTTTCACAATAAGCCAAAAATCAAACTAAAACAAGCCAATCCCTAAGAACCCCAACACTCGATGTGATTAGATCCCCCCGGCGTGCAGTCTGGGACTGTGGTGGGCCCGCTGTGCACCCCTGACTCTCTCCTCCCCTTGCCCCTGCTTGCCGGGAGCCAATCAAAATAAAGAAGCAACAAGCTACAAGCCAACAAGGAACTCACAAGCCAATTAAGCCAAAAACAAGCCCAATTTCTGGGTTTTTTTCGTGGGTTTGGCATGTCTGCTGTGCATTCCCCAAAAATGCTGTTTCTGTGCTGCCCAAGGATAGTTGCAGACACGCAGAAAACCTGGTGGTACTACTGAGCAGTGGTAGTGATAAACTCAGTTTCCTGGATTGAACCATTGGCACAAAGGGTAGAGGCAGAACAATAGTTAATTTCCATGGAAAGTGGTTAATGTAATTATGTATAAATACCTGTGACTGAGTAATCATTACCAATTATAAGTTAATGGCTGTTAAGCACCACTCTCGGGAGGAGCTACACTTGCAGATTGCACAGCAGTCAGTAATTTGAGAGGACTCATGGACCCTATTCTGAAGCCACTCCATACAATGTCATGATAATTCCTAGACCAGTAGGCATTAAACAAATTTGTAGACATACAAAGTATGGGGTGTGGAGTAATGGGAGAACTCTTGTTAAACATCCTGCAAATTGTGGCAGGCAAATTTTTTTAATTGAAGGAAAACTCAAAACTTTTGTACAATATAAATTATTTCCCTACATAGTGGCTACATAGGACTGTATTTAGGAGAGTCTTCTAAGCTACTGGTGATTACAGGGTTTAACTGCAGAATCAATGTTTTCCTAGAACTGCATATAAATTTATTATGTTGAAAATGATTACTCACTAAGGTTATTGCTACTGTAAGAACCACTGTATAGAAGGTGGAGCATATATGGTGTCACACGCATCCTCTTAAATGTAGAATGTCACTAAGTGACTAGTTTGTATGTTAGGAGTATACCAGTTTCTCCCAACTAACAAACCTTGTTGCCAGTTCAATGGTAGTTTTTTAATATTCATACTGTGATGGCATAGTAGTTCAAAAATTCTGGAACCAAGACTTAAAAATCATCCTTCTGGATCTAGACTACTATGCTCTAGCATTAGTAGGACCTCAACCTTGTCCTCATGTGCCTTACAAGGCTTTCTTTCAAACCCATGGCCACATACTTGCTTACACATCTGTCTATAAAAATGGCATTCTTAGTAGCCATCACCTCGGCTCGGAGGATCGGAGAAATAGGGACTCTAATGGCACACCCCCATGTAATTTTTTTCAGAGATAAGGTTACGTTGTGACCACACCCCAAATTCCTCCCGAAAATATCTTCCGCTTTCCATATAAACCAATGTATCCACCTCCCAGCCTTCTTTCCCAAGCCACACCAGGACAAGAGAGACGCAATATTACATACACTCGATGTCAGAAGAGCATTGGCCTTCTATTTGGATAGAACTAAACCTTTCAGAAAATCTCCTAGACCAGTGTTTCTCAATGACTTGTCTGTGGACTGACACTGGTCCCTGAGATCTCCCTGACACAGTTTAGGAAGGCAGCATGCTAGTCTCTAGTATCAAAAAGGTTCAGAAACACTGTCTTAGACTATTCCTTTCTAGTGCAGAGAGATCTAAAGGATCCTGAATCTCTAAGCAAACACTCTCTAGATGGATATTGGACTGCATTACCTATTGCTATCGTACCTACAATCTCCATCTGGAGTTCAAACTCATTCCATGAGATCTCTTTCCACTTCTGTAGCCTTCCTCAAAAACGTTCCCATCACAGAAATGTGTAGAGCAGCAACTTGGCTATCTGCTTGTACTTTTGCTGAACATTATGCAATCGCCCATGACTTAGTATGCGATGCCATATTTGGCCCCACTGTGTCGTCGTCAATATTAGATTAGACTCCAAAGCCCCACCCCTCCATTAGGGTTACTGCTGTAGAGTCACCTACAGTGGAGCAGCCATAGGGTCACTACTTGAAGAAGAGGTTACTCACCTGATGCAGTGACTGGTTTTTCGAGATATGTATCCGTATGGGTGTGCCACTATCCTTCTCCCCTCTGTCAGAACTCTGAATAATGAGTTCTGTGGTAGAGAAGGAACTGAGGGTGGTTTGCCTGCGCAGCGCTAGATAGCATTGAGGCAGAGCATGAGATAGTGAGAGCACATATGCAGGACGAACAGACACTGCTACCTAAAATCTCCAATCTGATGTGCAGGGATGCAGATACACCTACAATGGAGCACCCATAGGAGGACATCTCGAAGAACCACAGTTACTGCACAGGGTGAATAAACCTTTCTTTTGGGCGGGACCCGTGTTTAGTACAGCACTTATGACTTGTCTCTAGTTTTTTGGAAGTTGTGGCAGGGGTAATCGCTAAATTTGAATAAGCATATTTACTTAGAGCTGTGATAGCCATTTATAAATACAAACATACAGTGGAGTCGCATCATAGGCATTTAACTTACGTGATTTTAACTATACACGCTCGGCAAAACAAAACAAAAAAAGAGAAAAATAACAATTTAAATACTGTACCTGTAGTGCGAGCGATTCCGCACGACATTCCACTCAATGAGCGTTTGACTATACGCGATTTTTGCCTTATGCGCTGACTTCAGAACCTAACCCCCACGTAAGATGCAACTCCCCTGTATAGACATTTTCTTGGCTAGTATCTGTCAGTGAGGATATTTATTTGAATAGGGATTTTTTCCTGCCTTTCCCTCCAGTCTTGCTGTTAGTCTACTGAGCTCTGTTGCTATAAGAGATCATAATTCCATATTCTATTATATGGCTATCACTACTGTGGACAAATGGGGTGAGCCTTCCTGCCTGCCTGAGTGGTAGCCAGTCCAGATGCAGTATTTTCAAGCCTAGTTTCTCTTCCTGGAATGCACATAAGTGTCCACAGTTGTATCCCTACCCTTTTGGAAACATCTGGTGTATTTCTGCTGAGGCAGCATCATTCTTTCAGGTTTCAGCAGAGCTCCCAAATAACACAGAAGAAGGGAGCATAGAAGAAACTTTCTCCCAGGGTAACAAACAAAACTTGGGGGCAAAAGAATCCCTCTTGTTCATCTCCCCTGTAACCTTTGGAAACAGATGTGTTCTGCTTATCCCAATCCTCTTTCAGCACAAGGCCACAGTGGAACTGTCACAACCAGTTCTAAGAAGGGTCAGGATTGGCTCTGAAGCAGACAACACCTTCCAGTTCCCCCTGGACATCTGAGGAGAGGAAATCCATGAGAACCAAGACTGCTAAGAGGGCTCATAATATGATATGTTGGAGATAGGGGGTAGCATTCTCTCAGCCCTGCCATCGTCACTGCAAGGGAAGTCCTTTGTACATGGGTCTGGATAAATAGGGCTTTTGCTGCCTCTCCCATCCAGCCGCCCCCCCTCTCTCAAAAGAACCTTTGATATTTTGGAAGGGAGACCAAGTTGAGAGCTCCCTGACTTTTCCAGTATTCTCAGGGAATCAGTTTGTCCAGTAACAAAAACTCAAAATGTAGTCTCCACTCAGTGCTAGCAGCCATAAATCCAGAGGACTGCTGCTTTGAAGAATGCCTACCTTCACATCACCCACACTTCAAATGCACCAGAAGCCCTTAGATTTTCCACATGATACCTGCACTTCCAATTCTACACTCTCCTTCGGTCCACCTCCAGCCCCAAGGGCTATCAAGAAAATGAATAGTCATTGCAGCAGCCCTCAGAGGAAGAAGTGTCTAATTCTGCACCTGGGTGACTGGCTGGTCTGGTTCTGACTTCCAGGAAGCCTGTGCAGCCGTTTCACAACATTGTCCTGATGGTGAATTAGGAAAAGGCTTTGACTCCTGCCCAGACACTGCTGCAGCTTGGAGTAATGATAAACATGGCAAACACTTGTCACTTCTTCCCCTGACAAAATCTCCAACTTAGAGGCCCTAATTAATCTTTCAATCCACAGCTCAGCGTCCCTCTGGATGTACATGGCCATGACTTGGAGTGTCTAATTCCCTCCTTCAGCGAGGGCATTTCCACTAGTGGCTGACAGATTGCATCCCCACTTCAGGACTCCCAAAGTCTCCATGTCTCTATGGATAGCAGCCTCCGCACATGAGAGATGGGGGGCTTGCAGTTCACCAGTCCATTCAGGAAATGGTCCGTCTCAAGAACAAAAGCTCCACATCAGCATCTTGGAGCTCAGGACAAGTCAGGTTGTCTCTCAAGGTCCTGGAAATTCCTGCTGACCACATCTTGATCAGGTTGGACCAGGGCTTTGGAGTGGAGCGCAGAGCAGCTCCGGAGCAGTGGAGCTGCAGGTTTTTGCCTGGAGCTGGAGCGGAGCCGGAGCACAGCTCCAAAGCCCTGGTTGGACGACATGGCTGTACAACTGCTGCAAAAGGAATCAAACACACTCTTCTAGTAGGTAGAGAGAACATTGTGCCCTGTTAAGCTCTGCTTGAATCTCAAATGTCACTGCTTGAATCTGGGGGCAGATTGGCTGAGTCAAAAACCTTCCATCCAGAAAGTGGTCCTTCTGGTACTGATCTGGTCAGAGCCTACCTCAATTGCTCTCTTTATGATGGGCTTTAGTTCTGAGATACTGCAGCAGATATAGACCCTAAAGTTTGGGTGCATGGGTGGGGGATGTAAGTCATTGCATTGACACTTTTCCCTCCTTCATTGAAATGGGTTCTGAAGAAAGGAATTAGCACTTTGATTTTCGTAGTCCAATGACCTTTCTAGTGGCAGTCATCTCAACCCTGATTTGCAAACCCAAGTACTTCATTTTCAACAAATTAGCTTTTGGAACATTCCACTTGTTTCCCCAATGTGGTCTCTGCCTTCCCCCTTTAACTAGGTGAGCTTGCTTCCCAACTCCTGGTCCAATCCAAAAGCCAGACTCTAAGGTCAGCCTAGCCTGAACCGTCCCTCCCTGTTTGTTCTTGAAGGGCTTCACAAAGGAGAGAAGGTATCCTAATCT
This sequence comes from Platysternon megacephalum, assembly GCA_003942145.1. Taxonomy (NCBI): domain Eukaryota; kingdom Metazoa; phylum Chordata; order Testudines; family Platysternidae; genus Platysternon; species Platysternon megacephalum. The sequence continues at coordinate 866,134 of QXTE01000344.1, forward strand.
TCTGTAGTTCTTGCCCGGAGTGTCAGCTGGCGGCTCCCCCACGGACGGCCCCGTGGATGCACTGTAACCGGATGGGCATGGAAGGTATCCTAATAATCTACAGTACTCACGTACCTCCTGGTGCACCCCGGGCCAGAAGAATCGGGTCAGAATTCACGCCAGGGTCTTTTCCTGGCCCAGATGCCCTGCGGCGGCGTCATCATAGGCGAGTCTCATCACCGCGCGTCGGTGGCACCGGGGCACCATCAGTTGGGTCTGGATCTCTCCGGTGCGGGAATCCCGGTCTACCCGATAGAGGCGGTCTTGGCGCAGTTCAAAATGGGGCCAGGCCTTGGCCCAGCCTGGGTCAATCAGAGCGCCATCCACGGCCGCCAGCTGCTCATACGCCCAACTAAGGGTAGGGTCCCCCCTTGGGTCCCGGCAGAAGTCAGTGCCGATCCGGGGATCGTCAGCAGATGTTGGCGGGGGGTCCTCGGGAGTTCCTTCACGGCGCAGGACCAGAAGTAGAAAAGCCCCGCTGCAAACCTCAGTGGAAGGCCAGCCGCCGGAGAGGCCAGATGCCTGTGGGCTAGCTCCTGGTGGGGGAATGCTGCTGGCCTGCCTCGCGCTCGCTACCCCGAGGAGCCGCCGGGCCTGCCTCGCGCTCGCTACCCCGAGGAGCCGCCGGGCCTGCCTCTCGGCCGCTACCCCGAGGAGCCCTTCTACGGCCTGCCTCTCGCCCGCTACCCCGAGGAGCAGCCGAGCATACCTCTCACCAGCTACCCTGAGGAGCAGCCGAGCATATCTCTCGCCAGCTACCCGGAGGAACTGATGGTCCTGGACGTCTCAGACGACACCGCCCTGAGTCAGGTACCATACGAGGGTGAGTCCGGAAGTAGCCCGGGGGCAACCGACCCTCGCCTGGCCGCAGCAGGGCCAGAGCCAATGTCAGTGTGTTGCGGTCAGGACCCCCACTGACACAGCAGCAAGTCTTCAGCCGCTGTTAGGGCCCCGGGCTGGGACGCAGTGGAGGGGGTGGGCCTGCGTCCCCCCTGCCACCCCACTCACAGTTGGCAGTCTCCCCCTCGCATCAGACTATTTCTGTGCTCCCCCGCCCTGACCTAGGGCCTGGGCTTATTTGACTCCTGGCTCAGCCCCTGCCTAAGGGCCTGCGCATCAGACTGTTTACGTGCTGCCCCGCCCTGACCTAGGGCCTGGGCTTACATGCTGTAGCGAGGCGGTGGGATACCCCACAGCCCCGCTGAGGGACACGCCCCGGGCGAGCCCTACTACACCAAAACATGAAGAACTATTAGCAAGGAAAGAAATCTCTTCTTATGCTTTTGGGATCAAAGATGGTTGTCCTTAAGAATGTTCTTTAGATCTAAATAATCTTTTAGAATAAAAAACAGGTTAAATGAACAGTGAATGGACTTACATTTAAGCTGTATATTTTGCTGTAGCATGAAAATGTCTAAGTCCAACTTCATGGCTTTAAAGGAGAACTGTAAAGGATTTTTTTTTTTTAAAGTTCTCCTGTTTCAAAATGTTGCATAAAGAATGGCTGTTTATTTCCTGTTTGCATTTACCTCATCAAGATCAGGAAAGTCACATCCAGTCTTCCCTAGTTTTAGCTGGAAGACCTTTACAAGGTCTCAGGGATGTTTATTGCAGTCTCTAACTTCTTAACTGAAGGAGTCAGGGTGTGGAAACTTGAACAAAGGCATTATCCAAAACGTTAGTTACTGAAGTTAAATAGGTTTGAAACTATGTTTTGGGGTTGCCTTACTGAAAGTTGAGCAATTAATGGGCAAAGATTTTTATTCTGATATCACTGTTTTATTAGTTCTCCACTCAGTTTTTCAGCTTAGGGACAAGACCAGAATTTTAATGCGATTGGGGGGAGACTAAAACATGTTTCAGGTTTGCTTTATGCATAGTATATATGGAAAGAGCACTGGGGCCCACTCTTTTCCTCTGCTAGGCCACCTTTGTATTCCCATAACCCTTTGTATTTTTAGCTGCTTGCTTGACGTAATTTTTCCCATTTAAAAATTCAAAGAATTAAGGGAATCGGGGCATGGTTGTGAACTGATCTTCTGCGCACCAGCACTCCCTACTTGTCAATTTCTACCCACAGATATGTGCATACAGCTCCCTTTGTCTTCACTGGAAGCTATGGACCAAATTCCATCCACAGGTCAAAAGCAGCATTATATGCCTTGTGCTTGGAAGGAAATTTTCTTTCAGGGATCAGTTCTAAACATACCATGTCAGACACCTGTGGTGCTGTGTATTGTGTGGCTGTTACATAGTTAAGTGTTTGAAGATATGGGGGTGAGAAAGGGCTCACACCCAGTTTGTCTTCCTAGGAGTGCATCTCTCTCTGTCACTGGATTATCTTCCAGGATACACTGTAAATGGAGAGATGCAATTTCTAACTAACAGGAAATTGGTGCTAATAATATAAAGAATTTTCTCTTGCTTTCAGAATGGCTCAAACGTAATTGTTAGTTACAAAGTTATTATTAAGTGAAATATAATTCAGAGTAGCCCTCTTTCTTGTTGATCTGCTTACACATTATTTTAAAAAGTTCTTCAAACTGAGGAGCTATTTTCCTTTTTTGTGATGTAGAAATAAAAATAAGATGCATAAAAGCACTTCACAAAAATTACCTCTGAGGTGTAATGAATGATAAAGCAATTAGCCCATTTTTATGAATGGGGAAACGGAGGCAAAGCATGTGGCTTGTCCAAGATCACACAGCAAGTCAGTATCTGAGCAGGGATTACAGTGTGGCTTCTAGTCCTCTGCTTTTCACATAAACACTACTGCTCAAAAGCGTAAGTGAAATCTAAATCCAGTGTGAAGAGAAAAGAACTAAATTTGTGCATTTGATTTTTCCTTCCTAACTACAAAGTGGAGACTAACTGGCTAGGTGCTAGGGCTGCTGAAAAGGACCTAGGGATTGTAGTGGATCACAAATTGAATGAGAGTCATCATTTAGGTGATGCAGTTCTAAAAAAGGCAAATGTGTCTCTGGGGTATATTAACGGGAGTGTCGTATGTAAGACACAGGAGGTAATTGTTTCACTCTACTTGGCATTGGTGAGGCCTCCGCTGGAGTACTGTGTCCACTGCTGGGAGTGACACTTTAGAAAATATGTGGACAAATTGGAGAGAGTCCAGAGGAGAGCAACAAAAATGATAAAAAATTTAGAAAACCTGACTTATGAGGAAAGGTTAAAAAAAAAACCAACTGGACATGTTTAGTCTTGAGAAAAGATGACTATGGGGGGACCTCGTAACAGTCTTCAGATACGTTGAGGATGGTTAAAAAGAGCACAGTGATCAGTTGTTCTCAATGTCCAGAGAAGATAGGACAAGAAGTAAGGGACTTAATCTGTAGCAAGGGAGATTTAGGTTAGATATTAAGAAAAACTAAATTGTTCTGGAATAGGCTTTCAGGGGAGGCTGTAGAATCCCCATCACTTGTGGTGCTGTCAGGAATGGTCTAGGTTTACTGCAGTCCAGCAGGGGGCTGGACTAGATGATGGCCTGAGGTCCCTTCCAGCCCTACATTTCTATGATTCTGTTGCTAAATTCCTGATCCAGGTGAACCAGTATGGTCTCTGCTGCTTAATTGCAATCTGCACAGTAAAACGCAACTGCCAGTTAGCCAAGGCTCTCTGGCAGAATAATCATTGGGTTAATGTCTCAGCCATAGTTGAAAACCAGCTAGCATAGGAGGCTCTGGAATATTAATATTCCATATCATGCTCCCTTCAATAGACTGCATGCTAGAAATAGTCTTTGTCCTAGTGGAATTGTAAATTGCACATCCTGCAATAAAGTAGAATGTATCCTTGTCACTTATGCTCTCTTTGGGATAACCCAACACAAATGTCCTCTCCTTAAAGGAATGTAATTATCTCCTGACTCTAGGAGAGTTTTAGGTCACCCTGCAGTTGGAGTGACTGTCCTAGAAACCCCTCTTCTGCCCCCCGCTTTTTTCTAACAGTTTGCTGATGCAGTAAAAGTGGGCCAGCAGTGCTGATTTACTGCACCTTCCTCCTCTGCAAGGCTTTGCCCTGCTTTCCTCTCTGCTGATATATGGCAGTGAAAAGCTCAGTGCTGACAGATGGAGACTGTGAGAGGTTGCAGTTTAAGCCGATGAATCCTGTTTCTCCTTTTCCTAATGGGAGTAATTTACAGTCACTCTCGATAATCCTGTGATGCCATGTTTGGGACTATCACCTTGTTGCCTGCTAGCCTTTCTCTTCTGCCCCTACCTCCTGCCTGTTCTGTTCCATGAAATGGGACATAAACCCTGCATCTCACATTCTTAGTACACAACATAGGAATGTCTGTAGGGCTCACCCTGACTGTTTGGCCTTTGCTTAATTTCCCTGTTGCTAGCTTCTAAACTAGTGGGAAGGAGGTGAGCTCCGAATCAGTTAGGGGGCCTATGAATCCTCCCACATGCTCCACAGGCCCTTGCCTTTTGTCCACCCCCTTTCAGAACTCTGCTAGTAAGAACTGGTGTCCTATGCAGTAGAAAAGACTCATGCTGAGCAAGTGCCTCGTTCCTGCTGGAGGCTCTGTGTTGTGTCCACAAGAGGAGACTGTAAGTAGACAAAAAGAACAGGAGTACTTGTGGCACCTTAGAGACTAACAAATTTATTTGAGCATAAGCTTTCGTGGGCTACAGCCCACTTCTTCGGATGCATAGAATGGAACATACAGTAAGAAGATATTTATACATACAGAGAACATGAGAAGGTGGAAGTAGCCATACCAACTGTAAGAGGCTAATTAATTAAGAGAAGCTATTAACAGCAGGGGAGAAAAACTTTTGAAGTGATAATCATGATGGCCCATTTCGGACAGTTGACACGAAAGTGTGAGGCTGCTTCAACATGGGGAAATAGATTCAATTAGTGTAATGACCGAGCCATTCCCAGTCTCTGTTCAAACCTAAGTTGATTGTATCTAGTTTGCATATCAATTCAAGTTCAGCAGCTTCTCGTTGGAGTCTGTTTTTGAAGCTTTTTTGTTGCAAAATTGCCACCTTAACGTCTGTCACTGAGTGATTAGGGAGGTTGAAGTGTTCTCCTACTGGTTTTTGAATGTTATGATTCCTGATGTCAGATTTGTGTCCGTTTATTCTTTTGCGAAGAGACTGTCCGGTTTGGCCAATGTACATGGCAGAGGGGCATTGCTGGCACATGATGGCATATATCACATTGGTAGATGTGCAGGTGAACGAGCCCCTGATGGCATGGCTGATATGATTAGGTCCTGTGATGGTGTCACTTGAATAGATATGTGGACAGAGTTGGCAGCGGGGTTTGTTGCAAGGGTAGGTTCCTGGGTTAGTGTTTTTGTTGTATGGTGTGTGGTTGCTGGTGAGTATTTGCTTCAGGTTGGGGGGCTGTCTGTAAGCGAGGACAGGTCTGTCTCCCAAGATCTGTGAGAGTGAGGGATCATCTTTCAGGATAGGTTGTAGATCTTTGATGATGCGCTGGAGAGGTTTTAGTTGGGGGCTAAAGGTGACGGCTAGTGGCGTTCTGTTATTTTCTTTGTTGGGCCTGTCCTGTAGTAGGTGACTTCTGGGTACTCTTCTGGCTCTGTCAATCTGTTTTTTCACTTCAGCAGGTGGGTATTGTAGTTTTAAGAATGCTTGATAGAGCTCTTGTAGGTGTTTGTCTCTGTCTGAGGGATTGGAGCAAATGCGGTTGTATCTTAGAGCTTGGCTGTAGACAATGGATCGTGTGGTGTGTCCTGGATGGAAGCTGGAGGCATGTAGGTAAGTATAGCGGTCAGTAGGTTTCCGGTATAGGGTGGTGTTTATAAATTTGTTAGTCTCTAAGGTGCCACAAGTACTCCTGTTCTTTTTGCTGATACAGACGAACACGGCTGCTACTCTGAAACCTGTAAGTAGACAGTGAACCTAGTTTCCCCACATGGCAGTGCAGAGCACGAAGGTAGCTTTCCCTTAGCTGTTTAGAGACCCTCAACATGAAAACCCCATTTGTCTGAAAGTCTAGTGCCTATCATAGTCTCAGGTAACAGCTAGAATCACTATAACTGAGGGAGAAAAATGTTGCTAACTCCTTTATTTCTTTAGTTTGTTTTGTGCATTTGACTGTCCTTTGGATATAGTCTGTCTCATGGTTTATCATGGATAATCAGTTTTCCCCTGCTGAAGAGACCACTAAATTGAAATCAGAGGTGAAAACCTCTTTACTATTTTACAGGATTGTTTTTAAACTTTCAGAGCTTACTGTTTAAAATGGGGATCTACCAGAAACTTCTGGAATTTTTCATATTATTCAATTTAAAAAAAAAATTCCAGTTGCCAGTATTCCTCTATTAGAGTGTAAGCCTCTTTCAGGTTAACTCTGTGGTCCCCAAACTTTTACCTTGCGCCCTCCTTTGCCCCTGTTTGCACCCCGCCCCCAGAGCCGGGGCTGGGAGTGGGGCCTTGACTGGGGCGAGGGGCGGGGAGGCACAAACAGAAGTAAGGAGTCAAGGTTGTGGTCACAGCTGGGGGCAGGCGTGGGGCCGGCAGTGGAACGTTGGGTCAGCAGCCAAGACCCCGGGCAAGGATCCAGGAGCGGAGCCCCGGGCGCGTCTTCAGCTGCCAGGGCAAGGGCCAGGAGTGGAACTGGGTTATGCTCCCCCCCCCCTCCATGGGGGCTAGCTAGGGACCCAGCCCCCACCCCCTGAACGTTCCTTTGCACCTCCCTAGGGGGGCGCACCCCACAGTTTGGGGACCCCTGGGTTAATCTTTACCTCTTCTAGGGACAGTATCCAGTGTCAACTGATATACTAAACTAATTCTACACAATAATAGATATGCTCCCTTCCTGTTTGGAGGTGGCAGCATGTTCTGGTCATTCAAGAATATGGGACTGGGAGTCAGGAGTTCCTGAGATCTAACCCTGGGTCTGCCACTGAACTCGCCGAGGGGCCTTGAGGAAGCCATTTGTTTGTTTTTCTCCCATTTTTTAGATAGGCAATCTTGGTAGAGCAGTCTGGCTAGTAGGATTAATCATAGAATCATAGAATATCAGGGTTGGAAGGGACCTCAGGAGGACATCTAGTCCAACCCCCTTCTCAAAACAGGACCTAATCCCAACTAAATCATCCCAACCAGGACTTTGTCAAGCCTGACCTGAAAAACCTCTAAGGAAGGAGATTCCACCACCTCCCCAGGTAACCCATTCCAGTGCTGCACCACCCTCCTAGTGAAAAAGGTTTTCCTAATATCCAACCTAAACCTCCCCACTGCAACGTGAGACCATTGCTTCTTGTTCTGTCATCTGGTACCACTGAGAAAAGTCTAGATCCATCCTCTTTGGAACCCCCTTTCAGGTAGTTGAAAGCAGCTATCAAATCCCCCCTCATTCTTCTCTTCTGAAGACTAAACAATCCCAGTTCCCTCAGCCTCTCCTCATAACTCATGTGCTCCCGCCCCCTAATAATTTTTGTTGCCCTCCGCTGGACTCTTTCCAATTTTTCCACATCCTTCTTGTAGTGTGGGGCCCAAAACTGGACACAGTACTCCAGGTGAGGCCTCACCAATGTCGAATAGAGGGGAACGATCACGTCCCTCGATCTGCTGGCAATGCCCCTACTTATACAGCCCAAAATGCCGTTAGCCTTCTTGGCAACAAGGGCACACTGTCGACTCATATCCAGCTTCTCGTCCACCGTAACCCCTAGGTCCTTTTCTGCAGAACTGCTGCCTAGCCACTCGGTCCCTAGTCTGTAACAGTGCATGGGATTCTTCCGTCCTAAGTGCAGGACTCTGCACTTGTCCTTGTTGAACCTCATCAGGTTTCTTTTGGCCCAATCCTCTAATTTGTCTAGGTCCCTCTGTATCCTATCCCTACCCTCCAGCGTATCTACCACTCCTCCCAGTTTAGTGTCATCTGCAAATTTGCTGAGAGTGCAGTCCATGCCATCCTCCAGATCATTAATGAAGATATTGAACAAAACCGACCCTTGGGGCACTCCGCTTGAAACCGGCTGCCAACTAGACATGGAGCCGTTGATCACTAATGCTTGTAAAGGTTTTAAAGAGAACCACTATGTAAGTGCAAGAAACCAGGTGAATGAGTCTCTCTCTGGATGGGAGTGTTTGGTTGTGATGCTGTCCTTGCAGTGACGATCAGCTGGTTGGTTTCTTCACTTGAAGGAGATAATGGTTGGGTGTTGCAGTGACTTCCTATTTTGTAATTCAAAGACTTCTTCTTTTCTGACCCTACTTCTTAAGAACATAAGAATGGCCATACTGGGTCAGACCAAAGGTCCATCCAGCCCAGTATCCTGTCTACTGACGGTAGCCAATGCCAGGTGCCCCAGAGGGAGTGAACCTAACAGGTAATGATCAAGTGATCTCTCTCCTGCCATCTCCACCCTCTGACAAACAGAGGCTAGGGACACCATTCCTTATCCATCCTGGCTAATAGCCATTAATGGACTTAACCTCCATGAATTTATCTAGTTCTCTTTTAAACCCTGTTATATTCGTAGCCTTCACAAACTCCTCAGGCAAGGAGTTCCACAGGTTGACTGTGCGCTGTGAGGAAGAACTTCCTTTTATTTGTTTTAAACCTGCTGCCCATTAATTTCATTTGGTGGCCCCTAGTTCTTATATTATGGGAACAAGTAAATAACTTTTCCTTATTCACTTTCTCCACACCACTCATGATTTTATATATCTCTATCATATTGCCCCTTAGTCTCTTCTTTTCCAAGCTGAAAAGTCCTAGCCTCTTTAATCTCTCCTCATATGGGACCCGTTCCAAACCCCTAATCGTTTTAGTTGCCCTTTTCTGAACTTTTTCTAATGCCAATATATCTTTTTTGAGATGAGACCACATCTGTACGCAGTATTCAAGATGTGGGCGTATCATGGATTTATATAAGGGCAATAAGATATTCTCCATCTTATTCTCTATCCCTTTTTTAATGATTCCTAACATCCTGTTTGCTTTTTTGCCTGCCACTGCACACTGCATGGATGCCTTCAGAGTACTATCCACGATAACTCCAAGATCTCTTTCCTGATTAGCTGTAGCTAAATTAGCCCCCATCATATTGTATGTATAGTTGAGGTTATTTTTTCCAATGTGCATTACTTTACGTTTATCCACATTAAATTTCATTTGCCAAATAAATGCAATCACTTTTTGTTTCTTTATCTTCCAAACAGAATTTCACTTTAGAAATGCAGCCCATTTAAACACCAGAAAATGCTGTTTGAGTGATACAATGCAAAATAACTGTCATGCTGAGACCATGAGCTTCTCATTCTGGCTGAGAAGTATTTTCACAATAAACGGCATGATGCAATTTTTTGCCAGCAAAGGGCAGATTCAGCCTCTACTTATCAGTCATTTTGGAGGTCTTGTTTATTCCATTTGCTGGACTGACTTGAATAATCAAATTTATCTAGCTTCCCAAACTAATTTTCAGCTGCACATGTGCTGTAATGAACACAGATTTTCTACCCTTCCTTCTGTAAGGATGACTGTCCAGTGCTCATTTGAGCAAAGTGGAGAGTGGCAAAGGAAGCTTTGGCATTGAGTGAGCCCTGGAATAATTTCCAGTGTCTGGAGTCTGTTGCTGGAGCACTTGGCTTGGATTTTGACTGGATTAACAGTTCACTGCACAGCAATCACATAGCAGGCCACGTGTGACATAATTAGCAGGCTAGAAAGGGAATGGCTCTTAAAGGTGGTGATCACTGCAGCACCCCAACCCATCTGCTAAGTGAAGGTTCAACTCAGGCAGTCCATTGATCCATTCTAATCTCTCAAGGTATTATAGTGCAACAGGCTGCAGTGGCAAAACTGGCAAAGTGATGGCAACAGTATTATTTATAAACAAATGCATGCCAGCATGCCATGTTCCGGTGGAAAGGCCCCATTCTGGGTACATAGTTCCCACGCTTATCCATGACCTCCTGTGGAATGTAGGCTTACAGGTAGGATGGATTGGAGAACCCCAAGATAAAGGAGAGATTCCAGTATCTGCAAGCCCTTCTATACTGCAGGTACCACCCCATGTGAGAGTGAGAAGTCTCTAAATCATGTCTGTTTAATGGTGGTGGTTAGAATTCTCTTCACTTGTTTTTCTAAACCCATTCCTATTATGGTGTAAAAAGTCCTCACTTGGGTGGCAGGAGCCTGAACAGCAGCCAGGTTCCTATATCTCGGTCTCAGGTCAAATCCAAGATCTTGCTTCAAGCCTTGGGAAATTTGCTTTTCAGCTAGCTTGGCATGACTTTGAACTACTGCAAATTAGAGTTTACAGAAGACTAAATCCATTCAGAATCCTCAATTATAGATGTTCCACCAGGCGGGAGACTATTCTGAGAACTTGTAAATCTGTCCCTAAATATGAAAGCCCCTGCAGGACAACTGGAATTGATTTGTGTGTGATTCTGATGCAGTTGAGATCAGTGGAGGAACTTCAGCCTTATAAGTCTCTTCCCTTAATAGGGAAGGGGCCTAGTCAGAAGATGATTGTTGTGACTGTAAGTAGTCCTCAACACTTTGTGGCCCATCCATTCACCCCACCCCCAGTCTTTACGACCTGAACTTCTTAACCAGGGCAGATGTGGGAGTTTATTATTTTATGTGATTTACATTTTGTAAGTTGGACTTGGCTTGGAAGGGCAGGTGCCCACTTCTTTGGGCATTTTATAATTTAAATATCTGTTCAAGCTCTCTGAGCTTGAAATAATCACTTTTGAAAGGAATGGTTTGTAAATGCAGAACTTCTGTTTGTGTTTTGTAGCTATTCCTGATATCACTGTCCACAAGCGAAGTGAGAACAAAAATGAAGGGCAGGAGGCAGTCATGTATTGCAAGTCTGTGGGCTTCCCCCACCCCGACTGGGTGTGGCGCAAGAAGGTCAATGGAGTATTTGCGGTGAGTGAGAGCCATCATGTCAGTATGCAGGCCTGAATTAACCTGCTGAAGCTTCTGATAGGAGAACTGGAATCCTTATTTGTTCCCAGTGTTGGGCACTCTAATGCCTTGTAACTTCTTTGAAAAACTGATTGGGGGGGAAGAGGGAGGGGTGTCTGTTTGAATCTTTACTGAACTGGAGCTGAAATGATTTGCTTAATAATGAAATAAGTAATTCTGCTTACCTTTAAAGTTAGTAGCTGAAATATTGATAGCTTTCTAAAATGGTCTCCTTTGTTTATATCAGTGGTCCCCAACCTTTCTGTTGCAATAGCATATTCATGTTCCCAGAAGAGTGTGGCGGGCGTCGGACGACCAGCCACCAAAATGCCGGCGAGAAGCGGCGTCATCGAGAAGCGGCGCTGCCAAAATGCCGAGAAGCGGCGTCATTGAGAAGCGGCGACGCTGAAATGCCGCTGAGAAGCAGCGGCATTTCAGCGGCGACGCTTCTTGACGTTGCCGCTTCTCAGTGGCATTTCGGAGGCTGGTTGTCCGGTGGCCGCGATCCTCGGCGGCGGGTTGTCCGGCGGAAGCACTCCTTTGTCAGTAGGCGGCGCACATAAATGCCCCGGCGGGCACCATGGCGCCCGCAGGCACCACATTGGGGACCACTGGTTTATATCCTCCATTCCTATGCAAGCAAAGCTGCTTGTTACACTGCTGCTGGGTGTGACCACTAAGTGAACTGCCAAGAACATGGAAGGATGGTGTAATTTGCAGTGGGCAACTTGAACAGGACACATTCTGAAAATCCCTTCAAATCTGTGTTTAATGGGCAAGAATACCAATTCCAAAAAAAAAAAAATCTCATCAGCATTTTATCATTTGCTTTCATTTTAAGCAGGTTCTCCAGATACCCTGGAAATCCAATTTTCCAATTATACCATATAAAGAAATGACCCTTGGCATTCACATGTGTGACAGAAGCTACAGCTAAGCTTATTCACATCTATATTAGAATGCAAGATTAATGTTGATGTCACTGGCTGCTTTAATTTTATGCACATTCTGTGCTATTGTAGTATAGGTGCATTTTATGGTGGGTAAAGCATCTCAGCCAAAACTGCAAAATGGTCCTGTTTTCCCATGATATCTACTAATATAGATTGATTTTCTTATTATGAAGCTGATTCATTAAGTTCACTGTGAGGGTGGCATTAAGAGCTTTGGCAATTGTATTTTCCTTGTGGATACTTGTCTCTTGGGCAAAAGATTTAACAACTGGTAGAAATTGTAGATTGTCCTGGCTTTTACACATTGCTTGTGAGTCAGAAACATGCTTATAAGTAGAGAAAATATCATGATATACCTATAATGGAATACATTTGTTCTTATAAGTGAAAATTTCCCAACTCTCTCTTTGATGGGGAAAGCCACATTAATTATTTCTTAGGAAAACCAAAAATGGATATATCAAGTCCAAGCTGGACCTGGTGCAAGCAAATCTGATGCACCTCAATCCTAACCTACAGAGTTTCTTGTATTTCCAGTCCTGGGTCCCTTTCCCCCACAACTCTGTCCTGGCATCTTGACCCTAACCTGCAGTTCTTCCAGTGTTTGCAGATTCTGCAGCTGACTTTGCAATGGGGACAGAGTCCCCCTATGGACTAGATTGAAACAATACTCACGTCGCTTGTGACCTAAGGGCTAGTCTAAAGCGGCAACGCTTTAACGTGCCTAGTGTGGTCGCGGCGCTCTCCCAGTGCTCTAAAAAAACCCACTTCCACGCTTTACAGCTTTACAGCGTTGAAACTTGCTGTGCTCAGGGGGGTGTTTTTTAACACCCCTGAGCGAGAAAGTTGCAGCACTGTAAATTGCCAGTGTAGACAAGCCCTCAGTCGCACATGAACTCAACTCTCTGAGGTAAAAGGCCCATTTCCAAGATGTCGTAATTTTAAGAAACAGCCTTGAATGCGAAAGGGTGAGATCTTTCATCCCTGAAGCTGAGAGTGGGCTTATGTATACTAGACACCCTTATTTGGAAATTCCTTAGAGAATCTGTGTGCTGTGTGCTGTGCATTGAGACTTCAGTTGAATCTGAACCAAAGTAATAGGGTCCATAAATGTTTAAAGTTAGATGGAAGAATGATACCCAGCAAATGCATCATAGAATAAAAACTCTTTCACATAGTGCAGTCTTATGAGTCCAGACATCCAGCTGGGCTACTCTCAGAAGTGACTTGATAAAAATGGCATGGAAAAAATTTGCAGCCTCACATGACTTTCAGATCAAAATGTGTTTTACCTGCTAGCCCTGCAAATATACCTTCACATCATCAGTAGTAATTTCTGAAGTTTAGCTCCATCTGTGCAAGCTTATTGCTTAGAGTTGATGATTGGGACTTGACAATTCCACTGATACACAAGCCAGAAAAGCATTCTGTTTACATGATCATGGCTGTGTTGGTGTTGCATGTCTGACGGTAGTAAAAAGGAGTGAAAAAAATGTAAATTTTGTCATTGCAATGAGCAAGTCTGCTGATTTAAGGTGCCATTTTTATATTCCTTTCAGAGCAGAACTGCATTTTAAGAGACTGGAGACTGACTTTAGCTTTGTAAATATTTTGGAGCTTTTTAAGACTGAACACTTAAACATTAGACTGTTGAATAGTCTGAAGTAACCAGCCTCTTCGCTTTTACAAGAATCGCTTTAAATTTTCCCACCTAGCACAGTAACTGAATGGAAACTGTATGTCTACACTGCAATGGTGTGTGTGTGTGTGTGTGTGTGTGTGTGTGTGTGTGTGGAGGGGGGCGGGTGGGCGGACACCTGCGACAGTGAGTCTCACTGACTGAGGCTCGCATTATAAGGGCTAAAAATAGCAGTGTAGATGTTCCCTCTGGAGCCTGGGCTCTGAGACCCCTCCACCTCACCAGATTTCAGGGTCTGGGCTGCAGTCCGAGCAAGAATGTCTACACTGCTATTTTTAACCCTGTAGCACGAGAATGAGTCAGTTGACCTGGGCTCCGAGACTTGCTGCCATAGGTTTTTCTTTGCAGTGTAGACATACCCTAACAGCTTATCACCTGGGCTTACTCAAAGTTCCCATCCCCCTCTGTTCCCTTTCTGCTTTTTACAGGAAATCAACAACTCCTCTGGCCGATTCTTCATTACAAATAAAGACAATTACACTGAGCTGAGTATCACAAACCTCCAGATAAGTGAGGATCCCGGCGAGTATGAGTGCAATGCAACCAATCCAATTGGCTCTGCCTCTGCCACCACCATCCTGCGAGTGCGCAGCCACTTGGCCCCTCTCTGGCCCTTCTTGGGGATATTGGCAGAGATTATCATCCTTATTGTTATCATAGTGGTTTATGAGAAGAGGAAGCGGCCAGATGAAGTCCCAGACGGTAAGAGTGTTCTCAGAGCCACTTGTAAAACTTATGGAACCAGGTCATTGAGAGAAAATAAGCACCACACTCCATGAAGAGTTCTCATTTCAGCAGCTGTTCTCTCTCCAAATATTAGGCCCTTCACAGTAGCTCTGCAGAATCTGTACATTAATTCCTAGCTTTGCTTGTCCCTGATTCCTCATGCTATAGTTGGACAGTTATTACTGGATCTTTGAAATGTTCATTGTAAAACTGGTAGTGGTTCCATGGTTCCATCTCTCTTCCCTGCTATAGCTCTTAGATCTGACACTTAGTCATGCAGCATAGGAGAATAAACTGAACCCCCCCCCCCCCCCCCCCCCCCCCCCCCCCCCCCCCCCCCCCCCCCCCCCNAGCTGTGTTGGATTGAGCAACATTCAGGGATAGGTTTTCATGTCACTTTAAAGGAATCTTAATTTTGACTTCAAATGATCATAGGGAGACAATGATTTCATTGTTCTTATAGTTATTCATCAGTTATTTGATATTTAAATAAGACTCTGGTCTCGTAATATGAGTTTTGCATCCTGGTCTCTGCTGAAAGCATCAGTAATGTTTTTAACAGTGTGTTTTATGTAATTGAGGAATGTTGTGGAGATTTTAGTCTAGCTGTGTCCATTGGGTTAAATTCCAAGTTGAAAGGAGCTAGGTTATCTGCCTTCCATGCTGGTGGTAGGATTCATTAGTTAATGTGTGTACAATGTTTAGAAAAAGTAGAGTTTTTATTTTATCCTTATTTGAGCTCTTTGCACTATATCTTCCTCTTTTTAAGGAAGGGGGACAGTTTCGGAGGAGAAACTGGTTTATGAAAGAGACAGACTGGTGAACAGACTTTAACGTAACAACCAGTTGCTTACAATGTTGTCTGTCAAAAGCCTACCCAAGGAGTCCTATTGAGGAACTTATTGCTCACTATAAGGATGTGATGTTTTCAAGTAATGGATCAGGTGAAGCGGGTGCAGCGGGGAGTGACAATGTCCATATCATAATTCACTATCATTTTATAATACTGGAGAATCCTTCTCGTATATCAGACAGGTACCACAGTGCTCCAGTGTACCATAGCTTATGCAACAATAACTACTGTAGCTGAGGCAGTACAACAGATTGATTGATTATTCAGTGGTCTTCAAACGTTCACCTATTGGGATGAAAATTTCTGAGCCCAACGGTGAACTTCTTTGCTCTACCATTTCTGAGTAATACCTTGGAGAACAGAAAGTCTTCATTAAAAAGAATTTTTTTTTAATAAACAGTCTCATATCAAAACAGCAGAGGCTTGTAAATTTCAATCTGACATGGAGCAATGCATACCCTGGGTTCTGAGAAAATCTGCTTTGGTTCAGCCAAGTTATGTGAATGTAAAAAATGCCTACAAAGCATGCACAGAGAGACTGTCCCTAGGTGCATTTCTAACAAGCTTAGAAGTGGTGCACAGTGATGCATACTCACTGTAGTGATGGCTGGCAGTATAAAACTAAACTAGTCCCAAGGTGGCTCTCAACCAGCCCACAAAACTTTACATGTGTGCTGATAAACTTTTAATTTTTAAAAAACTTCTCCTCTTTACTAGCCTTTTTCTGTTTACAAACCCCTCTTTGCTTAGCAGAATATGCACTAGGCTGGGAGCCAGAATAGCCTGTGTTATAGTACCACCTTTTCCATTGGTGGCTCTTCATAATTCATTGCACTTTTCTACCCTTTATCTAGTGAGGGCTGACCAGAGGTTACAGCAGAATCTTAACACTAGCAGTTTGGCATGGAAAACCGTCCTTACTAAGGAGCAGTGCATGGACTTATTCCAGAGGAAACTGGTGTTCATTTGGTCAAGTTCCAAGCATTTGTAATGACATTATCTTAAACTCATTAAGTGTGCACCTAAAATGATGTATGCGTCAACAGTTAAGTGTAGTGAATTTAGGCTCCCATGAAGTGTTCTCATTTGGTTTGGCCACTCTTCTCAAATCCCCAAGATCATCTCCTCCAGTAGAGACATTCTGGTAATGATAAGCCAAAGAGTTGAGATTACTGAATTTGCTTCTTTTGTTTGCTATTCTCAAGGCAACTAAGCTCAAGGCCCTCGAGATGCTTTTCTTCTCCTCCCTCTTCCCACTTCCTTTTCTATGGGAGGAAATTAAATGTAAATGTCTCCATGTGTGCCATTAAGGTTACCTGGATAAAGGAAATCCATCAGCTTGAAATCCACTCAGCTCACTACAATCTTTAACTCTGGCATTTCCTGACTTGAGTTCCTGTCTATTCAGCCTCAATGCTGCATGAACGTAGCGTTTAGCATTTAATTTAATCATGTCTCCCATTCCAAGGAAAAGGGGAAGAGAGTAGTGTAAAGCTCCTTTGTTAATATTTCTTTACTGACATACTCAAGTTGTTCAAATTTTTGCTGCTGCTGTGTAGCAGAAAGAGGAAAACCAGTCTCTGAATCCAGTGAAAACTGTATTCCCAACTGGAAATGTGAATATAGTGTCTGAGTTCTTACGATTTTTGCTGTAGTGCCTTGTTGACTAGGGGTATCCTTTTGCATCCCACAATAAGAGATTCTTTCAGTGAACACTTCAGGAGGGAGAGACTGTGCTTGATCCCCTTCATAATTTTTAAAGAAAAACCTGACATTGCTTCCCCCATGACACACCAACGCATTTCTTTTTGCAAATAGCTGTCAGGGTTCATAGGCTCTCATACAGTAGTTGAATAGTGTGCAGCTTTCAACATCAGGAGCTGCTGAAAAGTCACATATCAAGTCCAGGCCTAGAGTGCTGACCCTTCACTGCATGTATGACCAAAAGTTTTCAGTGAGGCAGTGCTGATTCATTTTGCCCAGTACATATGTTGGTTGGTGGGCATTTTACAATGAAAGGAGGCAAATAGCTCTCTCCCCTCTCCCCATGGTAGTTTAAGCTGCTTAATTTTTTGAAACTGTAATGACAGTCCTAGAAATCAGCCATTGTGACCTCTAATATTTTAAAGGCTCTTAAATGAAGAAAGTTATTTTACTTAGCAAATCACTTTTTAAGAGGGTATGTTCTTGGGTAAGTAGAAAGTAAAAACTCCTTGGTTACATTCCTACAGAAGAATGTAGCAAGTGAACAGTTTTTACTTCCAAATCCATTTTCTACATACTCTTTAGTTTAAAGCCATGAAATAACTTAGTTATTATAACATGTGCCTTCTCTTTCTTCCCTTTTCATTTGTCAGCTTAATCAGAAGTAAACTATTTCCATAAATATTTCTGCTCCAGCGGTGCAGCAGTTGCATTCCATTACCCCACATTTTTTCTAATACTAATTTTTCTTGCTTTTCTATGCTACTGCTATTACTGTAAGTAGTAATTTAAAGAACAAATATGTTTATTTCACTAAAATGGTTTATCTTGTTACAATTTTTTAAATTTTTCTACTACCCTTCATCTTTCTCCCCCACACTTAACCTCACCAAGGAGAGCAAACTGTCCAACACAAACTGTAAGAATGCATAGGAGTTAACTATACCTGCACTGAGGATTACTGTAGCATAGTGATAGCCAAATCGCATCACTTCTCAGGTGGCTTTGCCCTTTAGCACTGTATAGGTTTGTTAGATACTATTGTAGGAACAGAATTCATTATATGCCTGATTTGACCACTTTTGGCCATATGTTTTGTTATATTATATTTATGCCTACATTCCATTTCAGATTGATTGCTTTTTTGGTACATGAACTCTTCACTAATATGCACGTTTTATGCAGCCCATGAGTCCCTTATCCCATTTTCCTACTGGTCATGCAGCATGATAAAAAAATAGCATTAAAACAATTCCTATTGCAAACTTGGGACTTAGTGGCTGTAAATGTTGCCTCTAAACCTTTGTGTATAACAAAAGCCCTTGACAGTTAATAAGAAGGGTTTTAGCTTGCATATCTCCAGAAAATTACTAGTTTTTAAGAACACAATATCATCCTGCATTTTGGAAGTCATCAGATCATCCTGAATACTGATCATGCTTTTTGGGAATCTGAAGAATAAAATACAAAAACTTAATATTGGATAAATAAAGTCTAAAACTCTTCTCAATGATAAGTTCTCTTGGAAGTAGAATGTTCAAATTTCTCATCAGATTGTTTTGCTTTTATTTCTCTTCCTGGAAAGGCAAAATATTAAACCAGTTTTACACTTAGGTGCTGCCTTTTGTAGCAATTTTACAGAGCTGCTATAAAGTTTTATAAGCAGTTCCATTATAAAACCAGACTTCCAAGTGGCTTAGACTGGCCATTTTAAAAGAAGGAAAAAAATAAAAAAGTACTTGAGTTGAAATTGGTCATAAGCTTGGGTTGTGAGTATTTAGCTGAAGTGGGGTAAGGCAGCAGAATTGACTGCTGCCCTGTGACTCTGGTCTATCTGACAAATGTTCATCTCTTATGCTGCTGCTTCTTTCTGAAACTGCACTTCAGTGAAACATTAAACTGAAGCATCAGCATGAGTTGCATTAGGTAAAGGGATATTCAGCAGCAAAATGGACTTTGAGGGAGAAAAATATTTATTTATGGTTAACTTTTTTTTTAAATCCACTTCTGAAAATTAGTTCTCAATGACCCCGAGAATAATTAAAAAAAAAAAAAAAAAAAAAAGTTAGTCCTATTAGGAAACTAGATACTGAGCACATCAGAAATGTTAAATTTGTTATGTCCATGTTATAGTAGCATCATAACGGGCCACACTAAGTATTAACCCAGTACAAATAATGGCATTATAGTGTGATTGTTTCAAAGGACCCACATTCTGTGCTCTTAACATACTTCCCTTAAACACACACACAATAACTGGGTAATATGAGAAATTAAATGAAAAAACTAGAATGAAATAAATGTTGACAGTGACAAGCAAGGAAATTAGAGCTGAATGGTATTAGTTTCTCTGCTCATCCTACATACTACAGATCACCTCAGCACTGTTAGCCATGTACAATGCAATGTGCAGGAGGGCTAGTTAAGTATAGATACTAGAGGTTGTAAACTTTTCAATTTCGGAATACACCATTTCAGGGCAATGTTAAGCAGATAATCACTTTACCTACAAGCAAGGTTTGTTGTTAATCTTGCATTATATAAACAATGATTCACTGAATCTGCAGATCCTCCAGATTAAAAAGCAAATTCCTGAAGAGTGAGGGGTGTAGTGCAGTTAGCTTATACAACTGAAGACTGAGTCGCAGTATTTCAAGAGCCTGGCACAGTACTGTTCATCTGCACACATTTGAATGGAATGAAGAGACATGTTCACATCTTCTCTGACCATTGGTTTCAAATACTAGTGAGTTAGAGACAATCAGTTACTAGAGCAGGCCGTCTGGCATGAGGGATTTGGGTTATATTGATATTTATCGGTTACTATGACTTCTTTTTTTTCCCCCCTCAATTGCATCATACCCTTAAAAAAATGGTGGTAAGTGAGAGATCTGCATGCTTTGGAGTTTGTTAATCTCCGCTTCAGTCTATACGATGCACAGTTCATAATGTTAACACTTTTCTTAAAGTTTCTTCATTCACGTTCACAACTAATTTGGATTTCAGTTTGCTGTTTTTAATCTTTATTTACTCTTAATTTTGTACTTATTTTTCTGTAGTTCTGTTCCCCCCCTGATTTTTTCTTTAGGGTTTTGGGCCTTTGTCTGTACTGTATTGTACTGTACTGGGGAAGATTTTGTAGCAGTTAAATGGCTGACCAACAAGCTAGTGACATACAAAGGCATTTTCTTTAATTTTGTTTATATTGAACCTATAGAATCTAGATGGATGATGGGAGGAAGCTATCAGTCTCGGAGTTTATGCTTAACTGTGACTATTCTTACAGGCACAGCTCCTATAGTTAATTAGATCTTTGCTAAGACAACACCCACTGGTAGCCTTTGTAAATCAGAAAAATGTTAGACTAACACAACTATTCATCTGGAATCTGCATCCATGCTACATTTATTTTAGTTAAGATCACAGAATGGTTACCATAAGAAGAGATGGCTTGCATCCCATTAGTATAGTTTTATTTTCTGAAGTCTAGCAAAACTCCCAGAGATGTTCATTATATAGTAGTATATATTATAGAAGGCTGAGATGACAAAGTCTTGAAGTAGAATGTCTGCTTTCATATGGCATTACTAACCATACTAATCCTTAAAAAAAACAAAACCTAAGGACTCACTGATGTCTGTCCGATTCCATTAAAAGGCTCCCAAATAGTGTGTAGTTTATAGTTTGTAGAGTATGTAGCGTTGTATGTTTTGAAATCTTTTAGGAATCAAAGATGTTTGCGGAGGCAGGACTTAGTTTTACTCTACTGTGCTTTGTGTTTCAGTTCCTGGATGTGTCTCTGTATATCTCCACTGTATATACAGCACATTGATGTCTGGTTGTCCTTACTAGTCCTAGTTTTCTCTGTACCTTGTCTTGATATAGTGTATTGTTGCTAGTGATGGACTTCCGTGGACACTGGTGTGTCGCTAGTGTGTTACTTTGGCTGTAAAGCTGTTGGTTTGTGGTTAGTTCTTTATTTTTTTGAAATATTTTTTTGTTCCGGTCACTGTTTGTGCTGGCAGTGGCTTTGCCTATCCGTTGCCTTGAAGGTACAGGTGGAGTAATGTCCTATTTTTCACAGACATTACTCCTAGTGTGTGCTCATGCAGATGCCTACACTGTTAAGACTGTAACTTCCATAACTGCTTCATGTGCACTAAGCCCCCTTGTGGAATCCTGCTGAGAGTTTCTTAAAGGTGTCAGTGAAAAAAATCATTAAACCTTTAAAAAAAAAAAAAATAAGTTGAGATGCTTAAAACAAGGATTAGCAATTGCTCCCCAACAGTAGTTCTACAAGGAGCACTAACACAACTTTGTGGATTAATTTTTATGACACTAGGTACCCAATTACTACTCTCTATAGTGCAGCCTGAGGGCAAAATAAGGCATTTATAAATCCTAAAGAATAAAATGTTCATGAAAGCATATGTTGAAACATCACAAATTATTGGATTTTTTTCAATTTCTAAATGATATAACTTTTTTCTGGTGTTTTTGCGAAGAGACACAGGCAGATCAGTGCTATCAGTCTATTTGTAGCTGAAGTCTGTTGTCTCTAGGGGAGTTGCAACACCATTTAACTTTTCCTGGTGTTTTACATGAGCCTTATTCCGATACACACATGCACAGTGCTTGCTGCTATGCAAGGGACTGCACTTGTTTACAATGTCACATTAAAATATTGCAGCTTCCACCTCCCCCAAAACTGGTTCAATGTGATTAGATATCTGGAAAAATAGAATATGAAATGGGTTGTATAATCCTTGGGGGAGAAGAGATGGTATATACCTTTTGCGTATATGCTGCTACTTGCCCATCAAGAGTTGATGAATGTGTATTTAAAAAAAAAGTTAATGCAAGAAAACAAACAGCAGGATTTTACAACTGAAATGTTGGTTTGTCTTCTCATCTAATTTATAAGATTGAACCACTGGAACTTGGGGACAAGATGAGTATGACCATATTGCAACAATCTGTCCGCTACAGTTGCAGTTCTTCATGACGAGCATTCAAAGTGTTAACTCAAACCATTGAAACAACATACTTGCCATTAAAACTTGAATCCAGAAAAATAACTTCATGAACCTTTGCACTACCAAGTGGAATGGCCTTTAACGCATAGATAGATCAATTTGCTGTTCACTGTCCAGCTAGGGTTCAATACAGAACCTGACTCCACTCTCTTTCCTTCCTTTGTCTTTCATTGAATCACAATGGAACTCTTGCTGCAGACGATGAACCAGCTGGGCCAATGTAAGTATACTTTTATCTGAATTTATTAAGATAGTTTTATCTAGTTCAGTCACTATTACTGAATGTGTAGCTTAAAATTGCTTAGTGGAAGAGCTTAGTGGCTTACAGGATTTTGAAGTGCATGAAACCTAGATTTAGGCATGATAGCAATTACTATTTATATTGTAGCACTCAGTTTCTAATGGGGATTGGAGTATTGTGCTAGATGGTATTAAGCAAATAAGAAAATACTTTCTGCCCCAAAGAGCCTGTGGGTTAAGGCCACCTACTTTAGTTTTCCTTCCCAGGCCAGGAAGAGCAATCCAAATTCAGATGGATGTGAGAGGTATGAAGGGCTTAGTCACAGAGCTGGACAAATACAGCAAAAATATTTGCAAATATGCTTACTAATAAAACCTGCTGATTTTCACTGGTATTTGTGCCCCCAAACCTTTTTACTTGCTTATTCGTGACCATTTGGGTGAGGGAGATTATATTTGCAAGAACTTTCCTGCAAAAGTAAGTGTTGTGAAAATCAGTTGAAGCAAATATTCACAAGATTATTCTGAGTATAGATTATACAATCTGAGTATAGATTATACAATCTGAGTAAGATTATACAAGGAGTAATGGTCTCAAGTTGCAGAGGGGGAGGTTTAGGTTGGACATTAGGAAAAACTTTTTCACTAGTAGGGTGGTGAAGAACTGGAATGGGTTACCTAGGGAGGTAGTGGAATCTCCTTCCTTAGAGGTTTTTAAGGTCAGGCTTGACAAAGCCCTGGCTGGGCTGATTTAGTTGGGTTTGGTCCTGCTTTGAGCAGGGGGTTGGACTAGATGACCTCCTGAGGTCCCTTCCAACCCTGAGATTCTATGATTCTATGATTATTCAAGACAGAAGAGCTCTCCTGGCCCTTACCTTGAATGACTTAGAGAGACATGGTGGGTGAGGTAATATCTTTTATTAATTAGCTTTTATTACTTCCGTTGGTGAGAGACAAGCTTGTGCGCTCTGTGTAAGCTCGAAAGCTTGTCTCTCTCACCAACAGAAGCTGGTCCAATAAAAGATATTAACTCACCCACTTTGTCTCTGTAATATCCTGAGACTAGCATGGCTACAACACTGCATATTGTGAGTGACTTGTCTCTTAACCATGCTGCTGTTACATTTTCAACAATTTTGATGCGACTTTTTTCCCTCTAAAGGAAAAGCAATTCTACAAACAATCACAAAGATAAAAACTTACGCCAGAGAAATACAAATTAAAAATAATGCGTATAATGTAAGTATGACTTTTTAGATGTTTAAGAAATATTCTTACTATTTAAGCACTTCTGTTCTTTCATTAATGTGAACTAAAAATGTAAGGAATAATCAAAAAAGAATACTGAGCGAACAAGCCATGTGTAGGTATTTCAGTGACTTGCAAAGTTATCTGAAACTGTTCTGAATAAAGCATCATTTCTATTGGAACTCTTCCATACACTACTTGGGTAGTGTATCCTTTTCAGGATTTTTATAAAAGATCCCTGCCATAATAGCCTAGGCTCAGTAGTTAGTGCATATTCACACAACTGTAGTCAAATTCTAACATGATTCTTACCTGTGCAACACTTACAATAGGCAAGCCTTTATCTTAATAGCAACTCTGACAGCAGTTTTATTATGTGCATTATGGCATACTGTAATCAGGGTGGCATTAATCATTGACTAATATCTTTGTTCTCAATTCTTTTTTTTCCATAGAGCTTTAAGTTTCTGAGAGACTGGCAATATAACCTGCTAAATTAATGGTTGGAACTCTTGGTTCTAGAACTCCAGTTCTATTTGATTTTTCCTTTCAAGTGAGCAACAATATGACTGTCTAAAAAAGCATGCCTTATTTAGCCTGTCCTGTAAGGATGACGTACCCAGACACATTTTAACAATGCTTCAGTGTAGAAGGTGTAAACTATTTTGGGCTTGATGTGCTGTGAATGTTGCTTTTTTCCCTTAAGGTATTTAAACATTAGAAGTAAAGTCAAATCATGCATGCGCCATTTTTTACTTTCTTAATGTAGCTGTTAAATTGGCAAAGCTCTAAAATGCACTGCTGCCATCTAGTGATAACTTTTTGTAAAGTACAGCAAAACCTAAAAATATATACACTATATATTTATATTTTTTGGGAAGAGGAAAACCAAAATACAGTAAGTGTTTCATTTTTAAGCTGCTGATATTCATTCCTTATATTGTATGTCTGAGAGATGAGAGAATTATACTGTTCTGGTACTTAAAGAGGAGTAATATAAATTGAAATTATTTTAAGGGCTTAACCTATATAGAAAGATTTGGGTGTCCTATAATCAAAGACTTTAAAAGCTGGAACAGTCCAACAAGTGGTGATGAATTGTAGTACAAACTTCAGTTTATAAATATATATATATATATATATGATTGCTTTTTACGTGATTTTTGTTTGTTGTTAAATCATGTAAATTCTCAAATCCTTTTGCACTGATGTGTTCAACATATTCTTGTACATTCAATTCAGGCAACTTTTATAATTTACTTTTTTGTTTTAAATGATGTTGAAATGTTACAGCATGGTGATATTCTATGCAACTAGTAATACTCTTCAGTTTGACACTGTAATTTCTCATGTTCATTTAAAGATTGATTGTAGAATTACAGACCTAACAGGGTTCTCATGCCGTGCATAACTGTAGATGCATGAACTTGTGTTCTGTGTATTTGTTGAAGTGCAATGATGTATAAAAAGTGGATTCACATGTTTTTAAAAATAAAACACTGACCAAAAAAACCCCCAGACTTTCTCAAATTTGTATCCACTCTATTTGTTATTACCTGAAATACTGTGTTAACATTTCCTCAACCTTCTGTCAGTTTTTTCAACTCCTTCTCCACTTCTTCCACAAATGCTGGGAAGTTCTGATCCATGAGACATAGGCGAATAAAAGGCCCTAATTCTTCAGCACTCCACACGGAATGCTGATATGCAAGGGGGAGCTCAAATGTTGATGATTTCAGCACAGACTGCAAAAGCAAAGGCAAAGGTAGTTTTCAGCACAGACTACAAAAACAAAGGCAAAGGTGATTTTATTGAAGGTACATTTCATTGTCAGTGCAATTGAGTATGTTTTTTAAAGTAGCATTCATGGGTTCACAGAAATGCTTGTTTTACTACACATGCACACTAAAAATCTACATGGCACCTGTTCATTACAAGTATGACAGTCCAACTAGGTCAAATCTTCCTTTTATGTTAATTGCTAACATGTTAAAAAAGACAAATCTACAGTTTTTGCTTGCTATGGTCTAACATCTAAATACTAGCCTGTTTCAGATGTAGTCACCATTTTAAAGTATTTTCCAAACAATAGCATTTAATGTATGTTTGACCTCTGCACACAAGAAAAGATATTTGCACCCTTTTCCTTCATGGAAACAGTCTTTCTCTGACCTCTTTCCAATCTCTTTTCCCTAAGTCAGGAACTCAAAAATTAGGAAATGCCAGTTTTACAGTTGCAACCTTATTTCCGCCACCTGTATG
Source organism: Platysternon megacephalum (assembly GCA_003942145.1). Lineage (NCBI taxonomy): Eukaryota > Metazoa > Chordata > Testudines > Platysternidae > Platysternon > Platysternon megacephalum. Next base: position 891,823 of record QXTE01000344.1, read on the forward strand.
TCCATCCTGTACATTGAATGAGGCAAGGATTCTATTCTTATCTGTTGCAGAGCTTGCCAGGCCAATTTGCGGCAGCCTCATCAGCAAAGTGCACAGCCTTCAGACCACTATCAAATCTGGTCAGAGGGTAGTCATCAGTGAGGTGTGACATAGTGTGTCTTTGGCCCTAGTTGCATGTGGGGATCCTCACGCTAGCCCTAACTGTGAAGGCTGGCTGCACGTTGACCCTGGCCCCTTCGAAATCGATTCAGAAGTGCCTGTGAGCGGCATGGTCAGGTCCATTATAAGAGACTGGTTTCTGACATCAGCTGCAGACCATTCTACATCGATGTTGCAGAAAAATCTGGGCAGGGCAAATGGGCCCACAAACAGGTGCCTCCATGACTAGTGCACACCTGGGGTCAAAGAGGTTGGTGTATACTGGTAGGCTCAGGTTTGCCCTGATCGTCTCAATCATTCTGGCTGCAGCATCCTCACAACAGATATCTGGGAGTGATGTTGCTTAACACAGGGAGCCACAGTACTGATGTGGGTCGAATTGTCCCAGTTATGATGCACAGGGTTGAGTGTAGTTGTGTGTCAGCCAATTTGAGATGAATGGAGCCAGAGTGGAGCACAGCATTCTGCTGCAGAGTAACAGAGGGCTAATATGGATGATCAGAGTTTAAGTGTTCGCTTCCCTATAAAGTGCCAGCCAATTTGCTTATAAGGCTGTTATGCATCCTCACCTTAGCAGCAGTTTTCCTCAGGGGTTAAGATATGTGAGACATCTATCTAGGTTTACTTTGAGGTTGAGCGAGTGGGATTCATGTTTCAAGTGATGTCCACTGAGAGAGATATTTAGTTCCTGGCCTGCTCTGGTGTTGTAAACATGGAATACACTCAAAACTGTTTGTCACACTGGGCTGTAAATGCCACTGACTACAATATTGTCCATCTTAAGTCAGCATTTAGGGCATCTTAGAGATCTGGGAATGACCTTGCTTGGATGCCTAAGCAAATGCTGCCATCTGCATACAGGAGCACGCAGTACTGGGTGAGTGGAATGTCATTCGTGTACAGGTTGAAAAGCATTGGTGCCAGCACAGAGCCTTGAGGTAGGACTGTTGGTTTGTCTTTTCCATGTGGTAACTCTGTCTCCATGTGCATTTGGAAACATCTGTTTCAGGAGTCTTTGTCTTGCGTACCCCCAAGTTACATCTCACTTAAAAACGACTTGCTTACAAAATCAGACATAAAAACACAAAAGTGTCACAGCACACTATGACTGAAAAAAATGTTTACCTCCTCATTTTTACCATATAAATATTGTACTTACATTGTACAGTGTATGGTATATAGAGCAGTATAAACAAGTCATTGTGTGTATAAAATTTTAGTTTGTACTGACTTCGCTATTGCTTTTTATGTAACCTGTTGTAAAACTAGGCAAATATCTAGATGCACTGGAAAACCGCTGTATACCCCAAGGGGAACGTGTACTCCTGGTTGATAACCACTGTGCCAGACCATGTCATATGCTGCTGTCAGGTCCAGAAATATAGCTCCCGTCTCCAGGTTTTTCTGAAAACCGTTTTTGATTAATGTTTTCAAAGCTAGCACTTGATCACAGGTACTCCAAATTCTCAGAAAACTTGCTTGCTTGACACAGAGTATTGACTCCACTAGGAGTCTATGGATTCTAGATTCTATGGGGAAAAAAAGTCTAATTGTATGATTCTGTACTATCAGTGCATGTGTACAAGGGTGTAAGATGAAGGCTGCCTGGCAAGCCATAAATCTGGCATTTCCTTGACTCTGCAGCCTAAATATCGTCTCAACAGCTTTTTTTTTTTTTAAGGTAACTTTTCTTTTAAAAAAGCCTAGCACAAGTTACAACAGTAATAATGCCAAACAAAAAATCATATAACATCAATAGGATTTGAACTACACAGCTGGCAGCAGAAGGCGGCTGCTATTCCTGGAAGGGTCCAGAGAGGAAATAATCAGCAACTGGCACTACATGCTGCATTGGAGGGCATGGGCCCACCTCCCTCCAGCAGGAGATGGGGGCTCCTGTCCCACGTGGTGATGGGGAGAGTGGGGCCATGTGTCAGGTCTAGGGAGGGGTATGGAGGAGGCAGCTCCCAGGATTCCCTGTGCTGTTACTATTTTGGCAGTGGTGTGACCCCGGCTGTTTTAAAACGTTCATGTTCAATTATTTTGGGATGCTGCCAAAACTTCCTGAGGAACACAAGCCACTGTGGGGGAAATGGCAATTTGAACATTTACATCTCAGTCAAATGGGAACAGATTTTCCTGGGGCAAAGAAAAGACACTTCTGTCCCCGGAGCTTTCTAAACTGCAAGTGCCTGTTGCAAACAATACAGGTGCTAGAGCTTTTCAAGTATCTTTTATAATGGATAATATGCAACCTAAATACCAGGGTCACTGCCAGCATCCTCTCTAATGAAGAAAGGATAGGCAGGGGAAAAAGGGGGGTTGTGTTGTATTATTTATACACCAGGAATGTATATGCTTCTTCTGAGTTCCAGATGGAGGTAAGAGGCAGACCACTTGAAAGTTTGTGTGTAAAGATAAAAGGGTGGAAGTTGGTGGATGAGGCATTTCTAGAACAAATATAGAAATAGCCCAAACCCAAGAGCTGCTAGCCAAGGGGAATTTTATCCCAATAGCTGGTTGACCAGTAATATTGCAAAACACAAAATGTCCAGTATGTTCTTGGAATGTACTGGGGATAACTTGTTTCAGAAGGTGAGGGAGGCAGCCATTTTATACTTGATTGTGACTAACGGGGAAATTGGTTAAAAATCTGAAGGTAGGAGGCAACTTGGGTGAAAGTGATCATGAAATGATATAATAATGTAATCTAAGAAATGAAGGAGAGAAGACAGAAAAATAAAAAGACAGAGGCTTCAAAAAACCAGACTTGAATAAACTCAGAACTGGTAGGTAAGGTCCCATAGGAAGAAAATCTAAAGGGAAAAAGGAGTTCAGGAGAGCTGGTAGTTTCCCAAAGATATATTAAAAGCACAATAGCAATCTATCCTGATACAAAGAATAAGAGGCCTGTATGACTCCATAGAATCATAGAATCTCAGGGTTGGAAGGGACCTCAGGAGGTCATCTAGTCCAACCCCCTGCTCAAAGCAGGACCAAACCCAACTAAATCAGCCCAGCCAGGGCTTTGTCAAGCCTGACCTTAAAAACCTCTAAGGAAGGAGATTCCACTACCTCCCTAGGTAACCCATTCCAGTTCTTCACCACCCTACTAGTGAAAAAGTTTTTCCTAATGTCCAACCTAAACCTCCCCCTCTGCAACTTGAGACCATTACTCCTTGTTCTGTCATCTTCTATCACTGAGAACAGTCTAGATCCATCCTCTTTGGAACCCCCTTTCAGGTAGTTGAAAGCAGCTATCAAATCGCCCCTCATTCTTCTCTTCTGCAGACTAAACAATCCCAGTTCCCTCAGCCTCTCCTCGTAAGTCATGTGCTCCAGCCCCCTAATCATTTTTGTTGCCCTCCGCTGGACTCTCTCCAATTTATCCACATCCTTCTTGTAGTGTGGGGCCCAAAACTGGACACAGTACTCCAAATGAGGCCTCACCAGTGCTGAGTAGAGGGGAATGATCACATCCCTCGATCTGCTGGAAATGCCCCTACTTATACAACCCAAAATGCCATTAGCCTTCTTGGCAACAAGGGCACACTGTTGACTCATATTCAGCTTTTCGTCCACCGTAACCCCTAGGTCCTTTTCTGCAGAACTGCTGCCCAGCCATTCGGTCCCTAGTCTATAGCATCAGGAGCTCTTTAATGACCTGACAATCAAAAAGGAACCTTACAAAATGTGGAACTATGGGTGAATTGCTAAGGATGAATACAAAAGAACAGCACAAGCATGTAGGGACTAAATCAAAAAGTCTAAGGCACAAAATGAGTTACACCTTCAAGAGACATAAAAGGTAATATGAGGTTCTATAAATATATTAGGAGCCAGAGCCAAAGGAAAGTGCAGATCTACTACTTAATAGGGAAGGACAGATGATATCAAGGCAGCTCAAAGGTTTAATGCCTATTTTGCTTCAGTCTCCACTAAAAAGGTTAATTGTGATCAGATGCTTAACACAATTAATAGTAATAACAAGGGGGAAGGATCAGGAGCTAAAATAGGGGAAGAAAAGGTTAAAGAAATATTTACCCTAATGTACTTACAGAACTAGGTGAAGCAATCTTTAAAAAGGGGAACAAAAGGGACCTGAGGAATTAAACCAGTCAGCCCAACTCTGATATCTGGAAAGGCATTGGAACAAATCACTAAACAAACAGTTTGTATGGACCTAAAGGATAATAGGGTTATAAGTAATAGCCAACATGAATTTGTCTAGAACCAGTCATGCCAAACCAACCTAATTTCCTTCTTTGACGTGATTACTGGCATAGTGGATGGGGGGAAGCAGTAGACATGACATACCTTGATTTTAGTAAGGCTTTTTTGACCCAAACCCACATGGCATTTTCATAAGCAAACTAGGGAAATGTAGTCTTGATCAGCGGTTCACAAACTATGGGGCAGGCCTCCCACGGGAGGCACGAGCTGTGTGCTTTGTCAGCCCTGAGTGGCTGGAGCTCGTGCAGAAGGACATGCATACCCTGGAGATGGGGATAAAGGGGACAGCCAGAGCCGCACGACCCAGGCTCAGGCTCTCCTTCCCCTCCCCCCAATCCCCTCACCTGGGGTGGCAGCAGCAGTGCAGAAGTAAGGGTGGTAATGGGGCGCTAAGTCTGCTGTGAAAAGTGATATTGAATATCACTTTTCACATTGCAACCCTTATTTCTGTGCTACTTCCAGTGTGGCGCTGCCTTCAGATCTGGGTGGCAGTATATATACTTGGGGAGGGGCACGTGAATGACTACAGACACAAAGAAGGGAGGCCCGATCAAATAAGTTTGAGAACCATTGGTCTAAATGAAATTACTATAAGGTGGTTACATAACTAGTTGAAAGACCATATTCAAACAACAGTTATCAATGCTTGCGTTCAAACTAGGAGGATGTATCTAGTGGGGTCTTTCTGGAGTCTGTCAGTACTATTCAATTACTTGGATAATGGAATGGAGAATATACTTATGAAATCTGTAGATGACACCAAGCTGGGAGGAGTTGCAAGCACCTTGGAGGACAGGATTAGAATTCAAAACAACCTTGACAAATTGGAGAACTGGTCTGAAATTGACAAGATTAAATTCAATAAAGACAAGTGCAAAATACTACACTCAGGAAAGAAAAATCAAATGCACAATTACAAAAGGGGGAATAACTGGCAAGGTGGTAGTACTGCTGAAAAGTAACTGGGCATTCTAGTAGATCAGAAATTAGATGAGTCGTCAATATGATGCAGTTGTGAAAAAGGTTAATATTCCAAGTTGTATTAAGAGGAGTCTGGTATGTGAGACACAAGAAGTAATTGTTCTGCTTTGTCTGGCATTTGTAGGGTCTCAGTTGGAGTACTGTGTTCAGTTTTTAAGAAAGATGTGAACAAGCCAGAGTGAGTCAAAGGGAGAATTACAAAAATAAAAGGTTTAGAAAACCTGACCTATGTGCTAAGGTTAAAAAAAACTAGGCATGTTTTAGTCTTGAGAAAAAATGACTGAATGGGGACCTGATAAATCTTCAGATATGTTAAGGGCTGTTAGGAGGACGATGGTGATCAATTGTTCTCCATGTCCACTGAAGGTACAACAAGAAGTAATGGGCTTAATCTGCCCATTACTAAATCTGAGATTTAGGTTAGATATTAGGAAAAGCTATCTTGCCGGCAAGTTAAAGAAGTATGGGCTGGATGAATGGATTATAAGGTGGATAGAAAGCTGGCTAGATCGTCGGGCTCAATAGATAGTGATCAATGGCTCCATGTCTAGTTGGCAGCCGGTTTCAAGCGGAGTGCCCCAAGGGTCGGTCCTGGGGCCGGTTTTGTTCAATAGCTTCATTAATGATCTGGAGCAGGGGTCTCAAACTCAAATGACCTCGAGGGCCACATGAGGACTAGTACATTGGGCCGAGGGCCGCATTTACTGACACCTCCCCCCCCCCGCCGCCCTCGGCCCCGCCCCCACTCCACCCCTTCCATGAGGCCCCGCCTCTTCCCACCCCCCATTCCAACCCCTTCCCCGAAATCCCCACCCCAACTCTGCCCCCTCCCTGCCCCCAGGGGACACAGGAGGGGTGTGGGGTGCGGTNCGGGGGTTCAGGGCAGGGGGTTGGTGTGTAGGAGGGGTGCAGCGGGGGTTCAGGGCAGAGGGTCGGGGTGCAGCAGGGGGTTCAGGGCAGGGGGTTGGGGTTCAGGGTGCAGCAGGGGGC
>QXTE01000344.1:899002-911478 GCA_003942145.1 Platysternon megacephalum
GATTTGATAGCTGCTTTCAACTACCTGAAAGGGGGTTCCAAAGAGGATGGATCTAGACTGTTCTCAGTGGTACCAGATGACAGAACAAGGAGTAATGGTCTCAAGTTGCAGTGGGGGAGGTTTAGATTGGATATTAGGAAAAACTTTTTCACTAGGAGGGTGGTGAAGCACTGGAATCGGTTATCTAGGGAGGTGGTGGAATCTCCTTCCTTAGAGGTTTTTAAGATCAGGCTTGACAAAGCCCTGGCTGGGATGATTTAGTTGGGATTAGGTCCTGCTTTGAGCAGGGGGTTGGACTAGATGACCTCCTGAGGTCCCTTCCAACCCTGATATTCTATGATCTAACTATAAGGGTAGTTAAGTTGTGGAATAGGCTTTCAAAGGCAATTGTGGAATCCCCATCAGTGGAGGTTTTTTAAGAACCAGTTAGAGCAACACCTGTCAGGAATGGTGTTGGTAGACTTGGTCCTGTCACTTACAGCCACATGCACTAAGACAACTCCTCATGGTCCCTTCCAGCCCGACATTTCTATGATTCTATGAAGTCTCTTACAGTGACCTCTCCACAGATCAGCTAGTAGGAGATGCTGCAACTTGTGCCATTGTTCTCTGAATCCTCTACTCTCAAGACCAAAGATGAGGAAAATAAGAATCCAGATTTGCTCTTGCATAGCAGTACAATAAACTGCTCCCATCACTGGACTATAACTTTTAAATAAGAAACTGCTTCATTTCAAGGGGTTTAAAAAAACAACTAAATCTTTGTTTTTCCATGGGAAGGATTCCGCAAAGAATGTTCACTGCTGCAGTATTCTCATTCTCTGGTCTTGTGCTCCTAGTGCAAGAGAGAGAGCAGATTTTCTCCTAATTCTAAGACTCAAACCTCTGAGATAAAGGCTGCTAGCACAAAACACCCCACCTGGTCAGTTTGTGGCAACAACTACCACATTTCAGCAGATGTGAAGATCTCAAAGCACACACACTGAAAGAGGCCTTTCCAAAGTCTAAGTCCAGGGCAAAATAAAGTGGCTGAAGGAGATTCTACAATTCTATAAAATGCAGTAGAGTTGGAAAACAAAGCCAAAAACTTGAAATGTCTTGCTGGTCAGCAGCCATGTGGCCCAAAGTGCCAAAGGTGAGGAACCTCATTATATAAGTAGACAATATGTTAACAGCTGACTTGAAGGCATACAAACCAGTAAAGGATTATTTGACTGCTTGATACAATCTGGGTGGACATAGAAAAGCAGTTGTTGTTCTAAAAGGGAGAACATTACCTGGTATAGTCAAGTAAGAGCCATCTAAAAGTTCTAGCAATTGTAGTAATGGCTGCAGTGTGTAACTACTGTGTATGTAACGAGAAAAGTCTCATTAATTGCTACTGCCCTGCTACCAAAAAGCTTTGACCTGGAGCAGGTATTGGAAGTCTCAGACACGCGTGTGATTCGACTAGGATGATATATTTATTTTTAAAAAGTTTGGTCTGTGTTTAGACAATTTATTTTGGCTGCTTTGGGAGCCCATCTAGTTACTAAGAGTGTCATGCAGGAGCTGGTGGGGGGGGGAGAAGATGGTCAGAGGAGAGTGTCTCTGGTGCATTGGAGTTCAGAGCCATGCAATAGAGCTGACCCTCAGCTTGCCTCCACCCCGTGGTGCACAGGCATATATAGCTGTCTACAGCACATCTACTGCTCTTGGTGAGCCTCTAATCTACCACATCAATGCAACTTCCACAGCAGACCCCATTCTGCTTTCAGAATTAATGGCTCTAACTGAGATTGACATTGAGGAAGAATCAGTGGTCTGCTCCCAACTGTCATCTTAAGGAGTGGACAGTGGCCACATTCTTTCCTCTGATACTACAGCTGACAAATTAGCATTAGACTTTAGCATTGATGGAAGTACTGTATTCTATAGTTTGCAAACAGACCAGTACACAGGTGAGAAACAGCCTGTGTGCTAGATCTAGGCTGTGACATATTTGAGGCCCATATGCCATTCACCTAATGCAAAATCTCCACTCTGTTTAAAAAAAGTTTAGGGTTCATGGTTGCAAAAACAACCTTCCAAACATGAACAGACACTAACCCATGCATTCATGTCTATGGGAATCAATAGCTTTGAGAGGGGTGAACTCCTAGGCTCCTATTAATATCACCGAACTATCAACTCTAAAGCCAATGACTTATAGGGAAAGTTTTACTATTCCACGGCCCTTCACATGGGCAGTGGAAATAGGGTAAAAGGGCAGAAGTGAAGCCCACGGGGAATTGGGAGTTATTGCTAGGAAGAAAGTGTAGAGGGAAGACAGAGAAACAAGGGCCAAGAATAATAGTGCCATGTTGTCTTACTGATACTGAATGTGATAAGGTACTCAACAAATAACAAAATATAGTTAACATATACATGCCATTCTACCTTGTTCTTTAAACTTTCCATTGATAACAGCGGCAGTTCTGGATCAAGGTTAGTATGTGTTCCTAAATTTATACACCAGCCCACAGCTGATAAGTAAAAATTGGAATTTGTCTCAGCACACTAGATTGGGTTAAGTGCATCTAATATTTGGGCAAGTTTTGTTTCTAGCCATAAGGGCCTGAATGTTAATTACAGTGAAAGCTCAGGTTCTGCAGGAAAGTCCAGGGCTACTCAACAGCAGACACACATGGTCCTGCCCTTTTCTCAGTGTATGGTCTTTGTGTGCTTCTGTCTTGATGTCTGCAAGTTACTGTTTCACTGAACAAGCTGGTACATCATCAACATAGGAAAAACTTAATATCACACAGCCTACCACAAACTGTCTCTCCCTGCCAGAGAAATGCAGTGTCTTGTCATAGGACAGTGTTTGACTCTACCTGTGCTAGCTCTGTCACGGATCTCTGTCTCTCTGGAAAGCTTGTGCATGACTGGGCTGGAGGGTTATCTATAATGTGACTTGGCTGGAAAGTATCAAAAGAGAATTTAAATTAATAAGGATCAGTTCAATCAGTGCAATAAGGACAAATGAAAAGTATTCCACTTAGGAATGAATAATCAGTTGCACATATACAAAATGGGAAATGACTGCTTAGGAAGGAGTACTGCAGAAAGGGATCTGGGGGTCATAGTGGACCATAAGCTAAATATGAGTCAACAGTGTAACACTGTAGCAAAAAAAAGCAAACATCACTCGTGGATTTGATTTAAATCACGAGTCAGGAAAACTCAATTTAATCATGGATTTCTACATAAAAGTGCATTCTTGTTGGTTGTTATAACCTTAATACATATTCTTCACAACTGAGAGATAGGTGTAGGTTTCATTTTTAGAAGGTACACACTATACATTTTTAAAGTGATTTATTTTGAAAACTTTTCAGATTAGTTTTACAGCTATATCAGAAAATGAATGATTGTTTGGTTATTTCATTTACCAAAGGTAACTGAAGCAGGTATTTATGAAGTCATTGGGAGGTGAACTATCTCCAATTCAACAGATTAATCATTAATATTTGGAGGATTTTTTTGCCATGCTGTATTAGGAGAAGAACATCACCAGACAGACATTTAAATTGTTTTATTTAACTAAAATAACAATGTTATGTATTCTGAATTTTTTTCTTTAACAGCAAACATATAATATTTTAACAAAACAAGCATATGATTTTTGAATTTAGTTAAACATTCAAGTTTTTTAAAATCAGGTTTGTTTTTGTTAAAATTGTTTTTAACTAAAATAGTTAAATGAAATATTTAAAAAAACAAAACAAAAATTAAATCGACTATGTCAGCCAGGTCAACATGAGAAACTTAAAATATTGGCTTCTGCAGCTAACTCAGTTGTCTTCACCTTCACTTTCCTGTTTGTTCATAATCTGGAAAAGAAAAACAAGCTTTTCTACTTTTTCAGGTCCCAAATGATTTCTCAATTTGGAATGAATTAGTCCAAAGGAAGAAAATATTCTTTCTACACCGGCAGAAGAAGCTATTGCTGTTAAAAGTGAGATTATCACTTCAACAGTCTCTGAATCCAAGTGCTCAAGTGACTTCCACCAGTTCACTGGTGTGACTTTCTTTAAAACATCATCAGCAAACATATATTTCTTGAATGGTTCACCCTTAGCTTTGAAGTTTATTATAGTTGGCATTATGGAGGGATGATTGCTGGATGCCCATGTCATAGCCAACTCCTCTTCTTCAGCAGTTAAGGTTTGACCCTGGTACTGAGTATTGAGCATATTTGCAAGAAAATGAGCTGGAGATAGTGCTTGTCCCATTCGTTTTTTTAATGCTTGTAATTTAATTCTGTCATTGCATATTTCTCTTTTTAAGATCTCACTCAGTTCCTTCTAAATTTCAACAGCGTCAGCAATAAAACAGCTATTTCCCTGCATTTTGTTCAAGGCTACAGAAATAGTCTTCAGGGTACTCTGCATGTGTTCAACATTTCTCTTAAGCCCAATGTTGAGAACTTTGGCTGTGACAGTGCCATCTATTTTTTCACAATTTTGTTCACAAACTGTCATCCGATTAGGCCAGTTCTTGATATAGTGCTCAAAACAGTCCACTACTGAGTTCCATTGCACGTCTTGTGGGAGAGTTAGCTTGGTTCCTTCCACTTTTTTCAGAGCAGCTGCTGAAAAGTGGTTGTTACGGAAGTATTTTGCAATTTCAACAACATTAGCCTTTATTTCTGGAACACAGAAGTCTTTGGCTAGGAGGTTCATCAAATGAGCACTACAACGGTATGTTATTAGCTTGGGACTCTCTTCTAAATTTCTTCTCATCTTGGATACATTTGCAGCATTGTCTGTGACCAATTTTTCCACAGTTTGTTATAGCTTTTACTGCTACTTCTTGTAAGTATTCTGTGTGTGCATTTCCTGATGTATCAATTGTTTCTGTAAGGAAGACATTCCCTTCTTCTGTTGTCACACAAGCACATACAACAGGATCATTGTGGACATTGCTTCACCCATCAAGACTCAGGTTAACAATTTTCCCCTCTAGACCTTTTGCACACTGCTCAATTTCTCTTTCAGACACTTTATCCAGCAATTTGCCTGCAACATCTGCTCTGTTGGGTGGACTATATCCTGGTCTTAATGACTGAACCATGTTAATGAAGTGTAGGTTCTCAATCATACGGAAAGGAGAGTCTGTTGCATAAACAAACTGGGCAATTTTTTAATCAATTACCTCTTTTTGTAATCTGCTGGTTCTTATCACAAACTTATCTATGGTTGTTTCTGGATGACGGAGATACAGGTGATATACTGTGGCTGTGTGACATACGTGATGTGACTGAAACACTATCATTGGCAGATAACTCTGAAACTATAGAAAATGATGGTGATCTTGAAGGTGGATAGTCTTCAGAATCCTGTATGTTGAGGATGGATTCTCCTAAACAAAGTAAGTCAATGCAGTTATTTAATTATTATTACCATACTGCTCATTTAGTATTACTCATTGCATTCACTGACACTCAGTACTACTTTAAAGGTGAAATTGTAAAAGGAAGATTAGCCTATTTCAGCTATTTATTTTTTAATCACAACTGCATCTGAAATGATAGTACCACAGAGTAACAACTATAGTTTTTGCTCAAACATGAGAATTCAAGAATAGTACAGAAGGAAGACAGGCAGCCCTTAAGAAAGAAGTATGAAATAAAAAAGTTTACCAACCTGAAGATCCTGCATGTCCAGACATGTTCCTTTCATCATCTTCAACGCAGCTTCCTCCTGAGAAGGAACACTTCTCATGGTGTTGTTTCATTCGGGCAACCAGGCCTTGCATTTCTTTGTTGAACTGTTTGCATTTTGCACGCATGCCTGTCTTACCCACAGGTAGAAGAACTTCATTAAAATATTCCCAAACTGGGTCTCTTTTACGGCCTGCTGCCATTATAGGTTTTCCCTTCTAGTGAGAGAATGGTCTGGTAGATCTCAAATCAATGAAGGCTACACTCAGAAAGACCTCAAGACTTGGAATATGCAGCTCAAATAGTTTCACTTTTGTTCTTACTGCCTGTCCCTCCCTTCTCACATTTATCTCCAGACTTCTTCTCCTTGTCCATATCTATTCCACCCCCAACAATCTTCTATTCATTGAACGTTTTGAAACTTTTCACTTTTAGAGAGAGGTAAGGGATTGACTCTGTGTGCACAAATTTGCAGAGTGACAATAGGGTTGAGGTCTGTTATTTCTCACCTCTATTTATTTATTTATTTCTTTATTTAAAAACATTTTTGCTGTTAACAAGCATGTTATCTCTGGGGACACAAATCCACAGTTTGAGAACTGCAAAACTAAGCATCTCTGATGGTATCTTCTAGACTGAGCACTGAGTCCTATTGGGTAGATAGAAAGATTAACCTAAATAATCTACACAGAAGCCCCTGGAACCCCATAAGATTGGGTCCATAATCCATGAACCATTGGAACTCATTTACAAAACTTTTCTTAAATATTACATGAATATATTGTCTCATACCATAGAATTAGAATTTATAATCCCCATTCCATGATGAGATATCTTTGAGCTATAATAAATCTTAATTAAAACTAGGTTTTTTCCTCAAAAAGCATTTTATCAAAAAAATCTGATTTAAATAAAAAAAAATCATTTTTTTTTTTTAATCATTGATTTTTATCCACCCTGCTCTCTGCCATGCTGTGTCTCCTCCCTCCATTCATGCTGTCTGGTAGAGTGTGAGGCTACATTAACAACAATGTGTTAACTCTTGAGGGCTCAGCCAAGTTCTAGTTCATCCTTTAGCAGTAAGGCATTCCCTGGGAAATATCCCACCTTCTTCCACCGTCTGACTCTACCACCTCAACCAAGCTTCACAATCATCATTGCTGTGTACGGTATTAAATTTTGTTTAAAACTTATACTGTGTGTATGTGTGTGTGTATACAGGTCTGTCTCATCTTACGCTGGGGTTACATTCCGCGGTCAGTGCCTAAAGCGAAAACCGCGTATAGTCAAAATTACATTGAGTGTAATGGCGGTCAGAATCTCCCGCACTACAGAAACAGTATTTAAATTGTTATTTTTCTCTTTTTTTTTGTTTTTTTCTTGTTTTTGCCGACCGCGTATAACTGAAATCGCACATGTTAAATGCACCTAAGATGCGACAGACCTGTATATGTATATGTGTGTATATATATATATATATATATAGTCTTTTGTCTGGTGAAAAAAATTCCCTGGAACCTAACCCCCCATTTACATTAATTCTTATGGGGAAATTGGATTCGCTTAACATCGTTTAGTTTAAAGTGGCATTTTTCAGGAACATAACTACAACGTTAAGCGAGGAGTTACTGTACTAACGCGAGACGTATGGGGAATAAGCAGGAAGAACTTGAAATGCTAGTTAATAAACACAACTATGACATAGTTGGCATAACAGAGACTTGGTGGGATAATACGCATAACTAGAATATTGGTATAGAAGGGTACAGCTTGCTCAGGAAGGACAGGCAGGGAAAAAAGGGAGGAGGTTTTGCCTTATATATTAAAAATGTATACACTTGGACCAAGGTTGAGATGGATATAGGAGACAGACTTGTTGAAAGTCTCTGGGTAAGAATAAGAGGGATAAAAAACCAGGATGATGTCATGATAGGGGTCCACATAACCAAGAAGAAGTGGATGAGTAAGGCCCTACCAAATTCATGGTCCATTTTGGTTAATTTCACGGTCATAGGATTTTAAAAATAGTAAATTTCATGATTTCACCTATTTAAATCTGAAATTTCACGGTGTTGAAATTGTAGGGGTCCTGACCCAAAAGAGTTTTGGAGGGGTTGCAAAGTTATTGTAGGGGGGGTTGCGGTACTGCTACCCTTACTTCTGCGCTCCTGCTGGCAGCTGCGCTGCCTTCAGAGCTGGGCAGCTGGAGAGTGGTGGCTGCTGGTTGGGAGCCCAGGTCTGAAGGCAGAGCTGCCGCCAGCAGCAGCCCAGAAGTAAGGATGGCATGGTATGGTATTGCCACCCTTACTTCTAGGTTGTCTGCAGAGTTGGGCCCTCAGTCAGCAGCCACCTCTCTCCGGCCACCCAGCTCTGAAGGCAGAAGCAAGGGTAGTATGGTATGGCATTGCCATGGGATGCTGCCTTCAGAGCTGGGCACCTGGCCAACAGCCGCCGCTCTCTGGCCGCCCAGTGTTGAAGGCAACGCAGAAGTAAGGGTGGCAATACCATGACCCCCCTAAAATAACCTTGCAACCCCCCTGCAACTCACTTTTGGATCAGGACCCCCAATTTGAGAAACGCTGGTCTCCCCCCACAAAATCTGTATAGTGGAGGGTAAAAGCGCACAAAAGACTTCACAGGGGGAGACCAGAGTTCACGGTCCATGATGCGTTTTTCATGGCCATGAGTTTGGTAGGGACCTATGGATGACGCTTTTTTTAAGCAACTAACAAAATCATCGAAAGCACAGGACTTGGTGGTGATTGGGGACTTCAACTACCCAGACATCTGTTGGGAAAATAACACAGCAGGACACAGATTATCCAACAAGTTCTTGGAATGTATTGGCGACAATATTTTATTTCAGAAGGTAGAGAAAGCTACTAGGGGAGAGGTTGTTCTAGATTTGATTTTGACAAATAGGGAGGAACTGGTTGAGAATTTGAAAGTGGAAGGCAGCTTAGGTGAAAGTGATCATGAAATGGTAGAGAGGAATGGTAGGAGGGAAAACAGCACAATAAAGATAATGGATTTCAAGAAGGCAGACTTTAGAAAATTCAGGGAGTTGGTAGGTAAGATTCCATGGGAAGCAAGTCTATGGGGAAAAACAGTTCAAGAGAGTTGGCCGTTTTTCAAAGAGACATTATTAAGGGCACCGTGATCCCACTGCATAGGAAAAATAGGAAGTATTGCAAGAGACCACCCTGGTTTAACCAGGAGCTCTTCAATTATCTGAGACTCAAAGAAGAATTCTACAAAAAGTGGAAACTAGGTTAAATTACAAAGGATGAATATAAACAAATAACACAGGTATGTAGAGACAAAATTAGAAAGGCCAAGGCACAAAACGAGATTAAACTAGGAAGAGACATAAAAGGTAACAAGAAAACATTCTACAAATACATTAGAAGCAAGAAGACGACCAAGGACAGGGTAGGCCCATTACTCAATGGGGGGGGGGGGGGGGGGGGGGGGGGGGGGGAAGAGGGAGAGAACAATAACAGAAAATGTGGAACTGGCAAAAGTGCTAAATGACTTTTTGTTTTCACCAAAAAGGTGAGTAATGACTGGATGTCTAACATAGTGTAGGATCAGAAGGTAGGATCAGGAGCTAAAATAGGGAAAGAACAAGTTAAAAATTACTTAGACAAGTTAGATGTCTTCAAGTCACCAGGGCCTGATGAAATACGTCCTAGAATACTCAAGGAGCTGACTAAGGAGATATCTGAGACATTGGTGATTATCTTTGAAAAGTCATGGAAGATGGGAGAGATTCCAGAGGACTTGAAAAGGGCAAATATAGGGCCAACCTATAAAAATGGAAATAAAGACAACCTGGGGAATTACAGACCTATCAGCTTAACTTCAGTAGCCGGAAAGATAATGAAGCAAATAATTAAGCAAGCAATTTGCAAACATATAGAAGATAATAAGGTGATAAGTAACTGTCAGGATTTGTCAAGAACAAATCATGTCAAACCAACCGAATAGCTTTCTTTGACAGAGCAACAAGCCTTGTTGATAGAGGGGAAGCATTTGATGTGGTATATCTTGAATTTAGTAACGCTTTTGATACTGTCTCGCATGACCTTCTCATAAACAAACTAGGGAAATACAATCTAGATGGAGCTACTGTAAGGTGGGTGCATAACTAGTTGGAAAACCTTCCCAGAGAGTAATCCGTGGTTCACAGTCAAGCTGGAAAGGCATATCAATTGGGGTCCTGCAGGGATCAGTTCTGGGTCCGGTTCTGTTCAATATCTTCATCAATGATTTAGATAATGGCACAGAGAATACACTTATAATGTCTGTGGACGATATCAAGCTGGGAGGGGTTGCAAATCAAAATGATCTGGACAAACTGGAGAAATGGTCTGAAGTAAATTGCTCCTTGTGCTTAGCATGTCAGAGGCAGATATGAGGTCTACATCAATTTTGAAAGGAAAAATATTCCAATTTTCAAAGCCTGATTGTATCAGCATAACAGATGTATAAAGCTTTATTTTCATTTTACCAGGTAAGTAACAAGCCCAAACTTTATACCAGTTCAAAACTTTAACATCTCCAATCTAAGGTACTCTGCACCAAAAAAGCACTTTGCTAACTCATCTACTTATATCTACATATTTTTAGTGAACCACGTACCATTTTAGAGAGGTACCAATGCCAATGCTATTTTTTCTTCCCAGAAGTACAAGTAAAAGGATCCACCAAAATAATTACTATAGCCCCATCAAAAAAAGAAAAAAAGAAAAGAAAAAGAGAAACACAGGCTGAAATAACCCACACTGTAATGAGCATAGAAGAACCAAAACAGTTACACCTCTAACCTGAGCATATGCTAATCAGGAGCATAATTACTGTCTGACGTTATAGTGGTACTGATAGACAGCTCTGTGTATGCTGTAGCATACTGACCCCATATTCCATGGCAAGAACTCCTAAATTCAACAACATTATAATATTTCAATGAAAATACCCTTTGTTCCCTTCCCTCATCCCCCAGGTCCATTTCCACTGTATTTCCATTAACCTAAATTAGTCAGGGACTGGGAAACACCAGAAGTATAGGCTACCTATAGAACATTACATGAGCCTGAGAGATGAGCAGCTGAAGCTCTACAAGCTCTCCCCTCCCCTTCCATGCATGTGGGGAAGGAGGATGTGAACTGAGCCACCTAGAAAGCACCATGGCGCTGAAGATAGGAGAGTGGAACTAGGCTGCTTGGAGAACATTGTAAAAAGATCATTATAAAAAAAAAGTAACCAGACTTTTTTTTTTTTTTTGGTCCTTGAGTATTTTTGTTATATTCTTCAGAGAACATCACTCCACTACCCCACTCTCCAAGCCTTGGCTACTACAGTAGCTTCTCACTTAACATACTCCCACTTAACATTGTTTCGATGTTACATCCTTGCTCCATTAGAGAACTTGCTCGTTTAAAGTTGTGCAATTGTAAGGGGACTGTTGCCCCCTTACTAACATTCAGTGGGGGTGTTTTGGTTGCTAGCTCCCAGCACTAAAAGGGGAGGGATCGATGGCAAATCAGGACCCTGAGACTGATAGTCCCCAGGAACAATGGCAAGAGGCCAATGCTCCAGATTGACAGGGCGGGCCAGCAAATCAAGGAGACAGAAGGCCAGGGTGGGTCCCGTCCTCCGTGTGAGCAGGAATGTGCCTGAGTCAGGCAGAGTGGGGCCGAGCTAAGGAGAAAGCAGGGGCCCAAGCTGAGCGGGAGAGCAGAGCTGGGCCAGATCCAGAGGGGCCAGAGCTGCAGCCAGAAAGCCCCAGGGAGAGCAGATCCTGTGCTGGGAGCAGAGTTGCAGCCAAAAAGCCAGAGCACAGCCCAGAGAGAGCAGACGTGCCCTGGGAGCAGAGCTGCAGCAACCAGAGCCAGAGGGGCCAGACAAGCAGCCCAGGAAGCAGCCTGCAGAGCAGACCTGTCCTGTCCTGGGAGCAGAGCTGTAGCAACCAGAGCCAGAGAGGCCAGAGAAGCAGCCCAGGGAGCTGAAGGCAGAGCAGCAGCAGCAGCCGTGCTGAGGCAGTGTGGAGCTGGAGCAGTCCAGAGCTGGGTGCGGTGAGCAGCTGGGCAGAGTGAGGGGGACCCTGGGCAGTGGGCCCAGCACAGGGAGACGCCTCAGCCAAGAGGCCCTGCAGGCCAGACTTGGAGGGGGATCGTAACCCTGACAGGGCGGGGGCGATGCTGGGGAGAAGGGTCCTGCCACCTACAGCCTGAGAGCATGTGGCCACCGCCAGGGCAAGTGTCCAACCTGCAGCGTCTGTGCAGCACAGCCAGGACCTGAGAAGGTGGCCTGGGACCTACAAGGAACAGACTGTGAACTGCCCTGATGTTCCAGAGACACTGTCTGTAAATGTTCCCTGCCACAGAGCGGGGTGATGTGTTTTCCTTTAACCTTTCCCATTTTTCCTTGTTCTTTTTTTAAATTAATTGTTAAGTAAACAACTTGTATTTGCTTTATATTGTCTGGAATAATCAGTGGGTCAGGGAGGTGCCCAGTGCAGAAAGGGTACCCCGGAGTGGGGACACCTTAGCCCCTGTCCTAGGTGACCACAGCAGGGTTGGGGGTTGAGCCCCCCCAGGAATCCTGGGCCCAGCCTTGTTGGGGCTACGAGAACTCTGCCAGACAGGAGAGTCCTCAAGGGCAGGGAGGCCTCTGGGTCAAGGAAGTGGGAGCGAGGACTCAGATCCTTTCGCTCGCCCACTTCACCGGGGTAGCACAGAAGCCAGGAAAGTTCCCCACAAGAGCGGGACCATTCCCCCGCTTACAT
>QXTE01000344.1:915819-936014 GCA_003942145.1 Platysternon megacephalum
TGTAAGGGGACTGTTGCCCCCTTACTAACATTCAGTGGGGGTGTTTTGGTTGCTAGCTCCCAGCACTAAAAGGGGAGGGATCGATGGCAAATCAGGACCCTGAGACTGATAGTCCCCAGGAACAATGGCAAGAGGCCAATGCTCCAGATTGACAGGGCGGGCCAGCAAATCAAGGAGACAGAAGGCCAGGGTGGGTCCCGTCCTCCGTGTGAGCAGGAATGTGCCTGAGTCAGACAGAGTGGGGCCGAGCTAAGGAGAAAGCAGGGGCCCAAGCTGAGCGGGAGAGCAGAGCTGGGCCAGATCCAGAGGGGCCAGAGCTGCAGCCAGAAAGCCCCAGGGAGAGCAGATCCTGTGCTGGGAGCAGAGTTGCAGCCAAAAAGCCAGAGCACAGCCCAGAGAGAGCAGACGTGCCCTGGGAGCAGAGCTGCAGCAACCAGAGCCAGAGGGGCCAGACAAGCAGCCCAGGAAGCAGCCTGCAGAGCAGACCTGTCCTGTCCTGGGAGCAGAGCTGTAGCAACCAGAGCCAGAGAGGCCAGAGAAGCAGCCCAGGGAGCTGAAGGCAGAGCAGCAGCAGCAGCCGTGCTGAGGCAGTGTGGAGCTGGAGCAGTCCAGAGCTGGGTGCGGTGAGCAGCTGGGCAGAGTGAGGGGGACCCTGGGCAGTGGGCCCAGCACAGGGAGACGCCTCAGCCAAGAGGCCCTGCAGGCCAGACTTGGAGGGGGATCGTAACCCTGACAGGGCGGGGGCGATGCTGGGGAGAAGGGTCCTGCCACCTACAGCCTGAGAGCATGTGGCCACCGCCAGGGCAAGTGTCCAACCTGCAGCGTCTGTGCAGCACAGCCAGGACCTGAGAAGGTGGCCTGGGACCTACAAGGAACAGACTGTGAACTGCCCTGATGTTCCAGAGACACTGTCTGTAAATGTTCCCTGCCACAGAGCGGGGTGATGTGTTTTCCTTTAACCTTTCCCATTTTTCCTTGTTCTTTTTTTAAATTAATTGTTAAGTAAACAACTTGTATTTGCTTTATATTGTCTGGAATAATCAGTGGGTCAGGGAGGTGCCCAGTGCAGAAAGGGTACCCCGGAGTGGGGACACCTTAGCCCCTGTCCTAGGTGACCACAGCAGGGTTGGGGGTTGAGCCCCCCCAGGAATCCTGGGCCCAGCCTTGTTGGGGCTACGAGAACTCTGCCAGACAGGAGAGTCCTCAAGGGCAGGGAGGCCTCTGGGTCAAGGAAGTGGGAGCGAGGACTCAGATCCTTTCGCTCGCCCACTTCACCGGGGTAGCACAGAAGCCAGGAAAGTTCCCCACAAGAGCGGGACCATTCCCCCGCTTACATAATGCTCCCTTATAACGTCGTTTGGCCGCCTGCTTTGTCCAGGGCTTGCAGGATTCTCCAGAAGAGCAGCGACTTTATGAGAGCATTGCACAACTTGTAACAGGGTGGGCTGGCAGCCCTCCTATCAGCTTCCTTACACACACACACACACACACCCCGCGAGTGCTTCCCACTCGCCGGCACACCCCGCAGATCAGCACCTTCCCCCTGCTCCCCCGCCTCCTGCCCGCAGCAATCAGCTGTTTTGCAGCATTCAGGAGGCTGGGGGTGGGGGGGGGGAGAGGAGGGAGGAGCAAGGACGCGGTGTGCTCCAAGGAGGAGGTGGAGTGGGGCTGGGAAGAGGCAAGGCAAGGGTGGGAGTTTGGGGGAAGGGGTGGAGTGGGCAGGCCTGGGGCAGAGCCAGGGGTTGAGCCTTCCTCCCCCCCCCCGGCAAAGTCAGTGCCTGTGCTTGCACAGTAGGGGAAGCTGCCGCTACTGCTGCTCAAGGCGTTTCCTAGCCTACAATGACACCTTCAGCCTCCTTGCCTGACTCATGGTCTGCAGTGGGCTGTGACTGTGTGGGGTAAGGCGGGGGCACCTCCCTACTACAGTACAGCATGGTATAGTATGTATGTTTGTAAACACACACCACATGCATACTAATCCCCCCTTCCCCAGCGATTCACTGTTGCTTTATGGCCCAGCTGCCGCCCTGCTCGGGAATAGGGCACTACACGAAGTGCTTGCGAGGCCACCAGCTGCCTGCAAAGCAGCTGCAGGGGGTGCACAGCAGCGGCCCTGCCTTGCTGTCTTGCGGCTGAATAAACAATGTTCCATCCACTCCCCACTCTTCGCTGGAGAGGGGTAAGAACACGGGGTGGCAGCCTGCCCAAAGCAAGTTACAGTAATAGCGTTCCAGCACCTGCTTCGCTGTAGCAAGAGGGAGAAGCGGCATAGAGATGCACAGAACCCATGAAAGTCTGTGAAATCCACGGGAGCTTTGACATTCACTTTAATGCCAGCTGCATCTCTCAGCCCCTGCATGCACACAGCAGGGAGGGGCACAGCCCTGCAGCAAATGTTATTTTCCTCCTCTTACTACATTGGCTGCAATGTTGCCTGGGTGCTGAGTGCATGGTTACTAGGGGAGATACAGCAGGGCCAGTTTTCCAGGGCACCCTCGAAGACAGGCCTTTGGTCCTCCAGCAGGGCTTCTGTGCAAGTAAGAACCTGTAAGAAAGTAAGAACCTCCATAACTAGTCCTAGCCTAAACCCACAGGGCTTCCAGTATGGGAGCAGATTACCATGAAGAATGACATGGGTTATCCAAGTTCTTTCCCTTGCAATAGTTGACTGATGCTGCATGACCCCGGCCACTCCAGGCTGAAGGGAGTGAAGAATAGCACATGCATGCGCCGTCTGGAGGAGCATCACCCAGCATCATGAGTCAAAAACGTCCAGCAAGTGATAGTGGAGTGCCTAGCAGTAACAGTACCACTAGCACCAAGAAAACCAGGAAAACCATTAGTATGGGTATTAAATTAGACATTTTAAAGCGTTTTGATGCAGGTGAGCGTGCGGTAGACATTGGCATCACTCTAGGTCTTACTCCGACCACTGTGAGAACAATTCGGAATAATGCCGACAAGATCAGGGCTACTGCTTGGTGTGTAACACCACTTAGTGCTAATACAATAAGTTGATCAAGAAATAGTTTGCTGGAAAACCTGGAGCATCTTCTCTCACTGTGGATAGAGGACCAAAACCAGCGGATCGTATCTTTAAGTTTGCTAGTGATACATGCTAAGGTAAAAAGTTTGTATGATCATTTGAAGAGAGACCAAGGTGAAGGATTACAGACAGAGACTTTCACAGCAAGTTGGGGATGGTTTGATCGGTTCAAGAGGCGCTTCCACCTGCATAACATCAAGATGCCCGGTGAGGCGGCTAATGCTGATACTGCAGCAGCTAAAAAATTCCCCAACTATCTCAAGAAAATAATTGAGGAAGGTGGCTATTCCCCTAAACAAGTCTTCAATGTCACTGAAACGGGCCTGTAATGGAAGAAGATGCCTGAGCGGACTTGCATTTCCCGAGAGGAGAAGACAGTGCCTGGATTTAAAGCAGCTAAAGACTGTCTAACCTTGCTTCTAGGTGGTAATGCTGCCGGAGACATGAAGATGAAATCACTGACAGTGTACCAATCTGAAACACCACGCGCTCTCAAGGGATTTTCAAAAGGAACACCTTCTGGTCATTTGGAGATCCAATAAGAAGGCATGGATAACAGGAGCTATTTTTTCAGAATGGCTGACTCTCTATGCCATCCCTCCATGGAAGGAATACTGTGCCAAGGAAAATCTTGATTTCAAGATTTTATTGCTTATTGATAATGCATTGGCTCATCCAATCAACCTGGATGGCCTGTGTGAAAACGTCCAAGTTGTCTTTCTGCCACCTAACACCACATCACTCATCCAACCCATGGACCAAGGAGCCATCGCTGCATTTAACGCGTATTACTTAAGCGTACTTTCAACCAGCTCATCAGAGGTACCGATGGGGAAGGCAAACCTACGATTCGGCAATTTTGGCGTGACTACAACATCCTGAAGTGCATCAATAACATTGGTGAGTCCTGGGCTGAAGTTACTCAGGCATGCATGAATGGTGTGTGGGGGAAGTTGTGGCCTGAATGTGTCAATGACTTAAAAGGATTTAAAGATGTTGTCCCCGCTATGAAGAAAGATATCCTCGGCTTGGCCAAGAAAGCAGGTTTTGATGAGGTGGAAGAAGCCGACGTTACACAACTTCTGCAATCACATAGAGAAGAGCTAACCAATGAAGATCTGATGCAACTAGAGGTGATGAGAGCAATGGAAGAAGGGGGCCAAGAAGTAAAAGAAGAACCAACCCATTGAAATTTGACTGCCAAATGTCTTTCTGAATCTGTGATAAATGAAGGGGGGGAGCTCCGTTTTATGGACACCCAGCCAGCCAGTAGCTATACAATCCCTCTTAGTAGCTGTTCTCTAATTGCTCTGTAAAGGGTTAAAAAGTCTCACTGCTATGCATAGGTAAAAGGAAGTGAGTGGGCACCTGGCCAAAAGAGCCAATGGGAAGGCTAGAACTTTTTAAAATTGAAACAAGACTTCCCTTTTGTCTGTCTGTTGTTGTTCTCCAGGGGAGAGGCAGACAGGGCAGAGTTATGCTGTAAGAATCTTGGGCCAGGTATGAAAAAATCATCGGTATCATACCTAGAAACTACTCATTTGAAACCCCAGATATGTAAGTAGATCAGGAAATGTCTAGGAAGACGCGATTAGGTTTCTCTCTTTTTATTTCTTTGTCTTGTGGACTCCTCTGTGCTAACCCCAGGTGCTTTTGTTTTGATTGTAACCTTTTAGCTGGACCTCAAGAAAGCTATTCTTGATGCTTAATCCTTGTAGTTTTTTTTTAAATCTAGCAAATGCCTGAGTTTCCAATTGTATTTTCTTTTCTTTTTTTTAATAAAATTTTACTTTTTTAAGAACAGGATTGGATTTCTGTGTCTAAGAGGTTTGTGCACATGTTGTTTAAATTAGCTGGTGGCAACAGCTGATTTCCTTTGTTTTTCTTTCTCAGCTCTTCCGCGGAAGGGGGGTTAAAGGGCTTAAGGGAACCCCACAGGAAGGAATTCCCAAGTGCGCCTTCCTGGGCTCTGAAAGGGGTTCTGCACTTGGGTGGTGGCAGCATTTACCAATCCAAGGTCAGAGAAAAGCTGTACCTTGGGAGTTTAATACAATCCTGGAGTGGCCAGTATTAATTTTTAGAATCCTTGCGGGTCCCCACCTTCTGCACTTGAAGTGCCAGAGTGGGGAATCAGCCTTCACAGAAGCTTTCCAAATGATTGAAGCTGGCTTGCAAATCCTTAGTGATGACGATCCTGACAGGGAACGCAGCTCCAAAGTGATTAGGGGAGTTGGTCATCTAATGACTTTCTATAAAGAAATTTACCAAGAAAAAAAAAAGAAAATCAAAACAACAATCTCTAGATGTGTTTTTTCGAGTTCGTAAAGTTCAGCAAGAACAGCAAGAGGAGCAGCCGGACAATCCACCCTCTTCCACTTTGACTCCACCACCTCAACCAAGCTTCATACTCAGCAATGATGATTGTAGTATTAAATTGTTTCTTTAAAATTGTTTAAAACTTATACCTGTATTTAATTGCTTGTTTAAAATTTATACTGTATATATATATAATGCCTTTTGTCTGGCAAAAAAAAATTTCCCTGGAACCTAACCCCCCCTATTTACATTAATTCTTATGGGGAAATTAGATTTGCTTAACATCGTTTCGCTTAAAGTTGCATTTTTCAGGAACATAACTTCAACGTTAAGTGAGGAGTTACTGTATAAAGATCTCTAAGCAGCCTGCCTCTGAACTTCCTGCACTTTGCACTTGTCTGTAAGTGGGACTCCAGTCTAAGTTTCCAAACTCCTACTTCCTGGTTCCAAGGAACAGTAATCTAACTCCCCTTTATAGGGAAAACTGAGAAGACACAGATCCTGACAGAGCAGGAGGACAGAACAAAATATTTAACACCTGGCTGAAGCAAAAAGGGAAATTCTACAAAAGTGCTGACTTCTGTGGCAAATTCCTTGGTCTTGGAATCACAGAATACAAAGCACCCTACTAGTTGGATTCATTATAAACTAAATGGTATGTCCTGTCCTCTAAACACAGGTTAACCCAAGCACTGCACCACTGTTAAGAGTTCTGAAATACCATGCCATCCTTCCTTCCGCACTGCTGCTGGCAGTAGCACTGCCCTCAGAGCTGGGCACTCAGCCAGTGGCCACTGCTCTCTGGCCACCCAGCTTGAGCCCGACACCTCTCAGATGACAGTTGTTTGTTTAACCCTTCTTAAAAACCTCCAATGACAGAAATTCCACAACCTCCCTAGATAGTTTGTTCCAGTGTTTAACCCATTACTTCTTGTACTGTCTTCAGTGGTTAAAAAGAACCATTTATCACCCTCCTCTGTAACAGCCTTTTACACATACTTGAACGCTGCCATATCCACCCTCACTCGTCTCTTCTCCAGACCAGACAAACCCAATTTTTTCAATCTTTCCTCATAGGTCATGTTTTCTAGACTTTAATAATTTTTCTTGCTCTCCTCTAGACTTTCTCCAGTTTGTTCACAGCCTTCTCAAAGTGTGGTGCCCAGAACTAGACATAATAATCCAGTTGAGACCTTATCAGTGCTGAGTAGACTTGAAGAGTTACTTCTGGTGTCTTGCTTACAACACTCCTGCCAACACATTCCAGAACAAGGTTGACTTTTTTTTTTGGCAACAGTATTACATTGTTGACTCATTTTTAGTTTGTGATCCACTATAACCCCCAGATCCTTTTCTGCAGTACTCCTTCCTAGGCAGTAATTTCCCATTTTGTATTTCAGCAATTGATTATTGGTTACTAAGTGTAAAACTTTGAATTTTTCCTTATTGAATTTCATCCTACTTATTTTAGACCATCTCTCGAGTTTGTCAAGCTTATTTTGAATTCTAATCCTGTTCTCCAAAGCATGTGCAACCCGTCTGCTTGGTATCATCTGCAAACTTTATAAGTGTACTCTATACCATTATTCAAATAATTTATGAAGATATTCAATGGAACTGGATCCAGGACAGATCCCTGCAGGACCCCACTTGATATGCCCTTCTAATTTGATTGTGAACCTTTAGAGGGGTTTGGCCGGGGCTTGTCCCTCTCTGGGACGGCGGGGGACCACACCACCTCGCTACTTCCTTCCAATTGTTGACGGGGAATTAGCCTGGCCGTGGGAGTCTCTCACTGCGGCAGCAATAATTGCAAACACAGACAGTTATTCATGCCGGCCCGTAGTCGGCGGGAATAGCGAGTCAAGGGCTCAGGTCCTCAGGCAGGAGCTGAGCAACAGTTTATGTAATTTGCAGGCCCAGGCCCTGGGTCAGGGCGGGGCAATAGAGAGTCGATGGCTCAGGCCCTCAGGCAGGGGCTGAGCAAACAGTTATATAATTAGTAGGCCCAGGCCCTGAGTCAGGGCAGGGCAGCAGAGAGTCAATGGCTCAGGCCCTCAGGCAGGAGCTGAGCAAAGGCAGGTAAACAACAAACCCAGGCTCTTGGCTCAGAGGGGCCTGGGGGATGGGGAGACTGCCACCCACAAGTTGGGTGGCAGTGGGGGACGCAGGCCCACCCACTCCACTGCGTCCCAGCCTGGGGCCCTAGCAGCAGCAGAAGGCCTGCTGCTGAGTCAGTGGGGATCCTGGCCGCAACACACTGACATAGGCTCTGGAAGTGCTACCACC
This sequence comes from Platysternon megacephalum, assembly GCA_003942145.1. Taxonomy (NCBI): domain Eukaryota; kingdom Metazoa; phylum Chordata; order Testudines; family Platysternidae; genus Platysternon; species Platysternon megacephalum. The sequence goes on from QXTE01000344.1 coordinate 923,471, forward strand.
AGACTCGGGTCGGCTTCCCCCGGGCTACTTCCTAACTCCCCCTCTAGAGGTACCTGGGTCCGGACGGAGTCCTCCGGGGGGGTCAAGTACCATGGGCTCCTCAGGGTAACTTGCGAGGGACAGGCTTGGCAGCTCCTCCGGGCTCTGGTCAGCGTCAAGTGTTGGTCGGGCGGGCCAGTCTTCAGGTCCACCGCTGGTTGCCGGGGTCTCCCAACTGGGAACTAGGCCGCAGGTATCTGGCCTCTCCGGCGGCTGCTCCTCCAGTGAGCTCTGGGGTTGGGCTTTTATACTTCCTTTCCTGTGCCTTGACCTCTAAGGGGCGGGTGCAGGACTCGCTGGCTCCGCCCACTTTGGTGTCCAGAGGGGCTCGTCCCTCTCTGGGGCGGCGGGGCACCACACCGCCTCGCTACACACACACACATCCCCATCAAGTCTGGCTCCCGCTCATCAGGGCCAGACCCTTCCATACCTCCCAGCGAGGACAGAAAGTCTGCATTCACGTGGTCCTTACCCACTCTACAGTGAACAGTAAAAGCATAGGGCTGTAGTGCCAGGTACCATTGCATTATTCTCGATTATTATTTTCCATTTTGGCCAGCCACTGGAGCGAGGCGTGGTCAGTGACCAACGTGAACGGGCCCCTGAGGAGGTAGTAACACAGGGTATCACAAGCCCATTTCACCGCAAGGGCTCCCTTCTCTATCACCGCATAGTTCTTCTCCCAAGGAAACAATCTCCAGCTAATATACATGACCAGGTGTTCTTCTCCATCCATCTCCTGGGACAGGACGGCCCAAGTCCTACCTCCGAGGCGTCCATTTGGAGGATGAACTCCCGGTCAAAGTCTGGGCTATATAGAACAGGTTCGCGGCAGGGACTCTCTTTGAGTGTCTGAAAGGCGTCTTCGCACTCTGGGGTCCAAACCAGACACTGGGGGCTGTCCTTGGTCAAAAGCCCAGTCAAGGGGGCTGTGATGGATGCGAATCGGGGAATAAAATGCTGATAGTAGCCGGCAAGTCCCAGGAACTGGCGCACTTGGCGCTTCGTGATGGGCAACGGGCAGGCTGCCAGGGCCTGAACCTTTCCCACAAGGGGCTTCACTTGTCCTCTCCTGATGGTGTACCCAAGATTCGTGGTCTCTTGCCATCCAAGGCGGCATTTTTTTGGATTGGCTGTCAACCCGGCTGCCCGCAGGGACCTCAGGACCGCAGCTACCCTCTCTAGGTGGTCCTCCCAATGGCAGCTGTAAACAATCACATCATCCAGATATGCTGCAGCGTAGTCTCGGTGGGGTTGGAGGATGCGGTCCATCAGCTGTTGAAACGTTGCCGGTGCCCCATGCAGGCCGAAGGGCATCCGAGTAAATTGATACAGGCCTGTGGCGGTGGCAAATGCAGTCTTTTCCCTGGAGTCGGGGTCGAGGGGAATCTGCCAGTAACCTTTGCTCAGACCGAGGGTGGTGAAGAAGTGGGCCTCCCCTAAATGGCCCAGCAGTTCATCTACATGGGGCATAGGATACGCGTTGAATTTTGAAATGGTGTTGACACATCGGAAGTTGATACTGAAGCACTGTGTTCCATCGGGCTTGGGTACCAGCACTACTGGGCTGCGCCATTCGCTCTGCGATGGTTCGATGACTCCCAGGTCTAGCATAGCCTGTACTTTCTCCTCGACGACTTGCCGAATGTGGTGAGGCAAGGGCCTGGTCGGCTCCCGGATCACCACCCCAGGCTCCATCTGAATGGTATGATAGACTAGGGTCGTGTAGCCCGGTTGGATTGTGAAGGTTCATGGGAACGCCTGCAGGAGGCACTGGGTCTGCTTACGTTGCTCCTTGGTAAGTGTGTTCCCGAGCTGGAGTCCCACGGAGTCCTCTGTCAGGGGTGCACGGTGGCCCAGCTCTGGCTCTGGTGGGCAAGGGTTAATTAATAGGCCCTCTCGCTCCCGCCAGGGCTTCAGGTATTGTTGAGTTTTCTTGTGCCGGTCAGGCTGGTTGATCTCATAGGTGATGGGCCCGACCTTTCGGACCACCTCATAGGGCCCTTGCCAATAGGCCAGTAGCTTTGACTCGCTTGAGGGCAGGAGGAGCAGAACCCGGTTTGAAGTTGCGGATCCATGTGTCCCAGTTATAGGCTTGGGCCTGAGCTTCCTGCGCCACCTCCAAGTTTTCCTGAGCTAGGGCTCCTGCCTGAGCGAGGCGTTCCTGAAGCTGGAGGACGTACTTCAGGAGGCACTGGATCAGTGACCGGGCTTGCTCCCATGTCTCACACATGAGGTCCAGCAACCCCTGCGGGTGACGTCAATACAATAGCTCAAAGGGGGAAAATTTCGTGGAGGAGTGGGGCACCTCACGGATGGCCAGAAGCAAGGGCGAGAGTAGCTGATCCCACCGGTGTAGGTGACCTGGGGGAAACTTGCGCAGCATGTCCTTCAGGGTACAATTAAACCTTTCAACCAAGCCGTCGGTTTGCAGGTGGTAGATGGAGGTGCACAGCTGCTTAATCCCCAGGAGGTCGCACACCTGCCGCAGCAGCCGGGAGGTGAAGTTGGTGCCCCGGTTGGTGAGGATTTCCCATGGCAGGCCCACGTGGGCGAAGACCTTCACGAGTTCGTCAGCGATGGTTCGGGCGGTGATGTTCTGTAGCGATACTGCTTCAGGGAAACAGGTGGCATAGTCCACGATGACCAGTATGTACTGAAATCTGGCAATACTTTTCGGAAGGGGGCCCACCAAGTCCATGGCAACTTGCTCGATTGGCGTTTCAACAATGGGCATGGGAATCAACAGGGCCTTGGGCGTCCGTGAGGGAGCAGGTACTGACATTCTGGACAGGAACTACAGTAGTTCCTCACCTTCTGGCCAGAAGAACTGCGTCAGAATTTGGGCGAGGGTCTTTTCATGGCCCAAGTGCCCTGCAGCCGGGATGCCGTGGGCGAATTTCATTACAGCTCATCGGTAACATTGAGGCATGAGAAGTTGGGTCTGGAGCTCTCCGGTGCGGGGATCTCATTCCACCCTATAGAGACGGTCGCGGCGCAACTCGAAATGGGGCCACCGCTTTGCCCGGGACTGATCGATCAGGGTCCCATTGACGGCCCATTGATATGCTCGACTGAGGGTGGGGTCCTCCCTTTGGTCCCGACAAAAGTCGGTGCTAAGCATGGGTTCGATGGCGGGCCCCGGCAGGGAGTCCTCAGGTTCTCCTCCCTGTCCGTTGGGGTCTGGTTCCTCCCCCTCCTCGGAGCAGGTCTCGGGGCAGCCCCCTTCCAGCGCTGGGGTGACCTCAAGACCTTTCTCAGCACTCGAGCGAAGGACCTCTGGGAACTCGGGCCAATCACGTCCCAGGATCACTGGGTAGGCTAGCCGAGAAGCCAGGCTGACCACCATCAACCGCGTGACCCCGTCCACGGTTAGCTGGACTCGGGCACTGGGGTAGGGCCGGACATCACCGTGGATGCATTGCAGCCGAACCATTCCCAGGTGCGGGTCAGCCTAAGCTTTGGCGGATTAGCATCTGGCCGCAGCCTGAATCAATAAGCGCCAGGGTCAGGCAATCCCCGATGACTACTGGCACCGTAATCTTGGTGGGGTGCTGCCGTCGGGTGTGGGTTTCTCTCGCGCACGCGTGACCGAAGCTGCAGTCCATCTCAGTGCAGTCACATTGCAGGTGTCTGTATTTCCCGCAGAAGAAACAGGGTCCGAGCTCTGGACGCCCAGGCTGGGTGGATGTTCCCATGAGGTCCCTGGGGGGGCTTCAATTGGTCCCCCTAATCCCTGGCTCAAGGGTCGCTGGGGCTTGTCAAACCGGCACCTCGGGATGTCTATATCGGGACTCCTGGCCGTGAAGAGTTTCGCAGTTCGGTCCGGGCGCTCCACTTCTTCTCTAGGTTAGGGTGCTCGGGCCCTGGTGGGTGGGCTTGAATCGCCAGTCCCCCCCAGGGTTTCAGCCGTGAGGAAATCCTCCATCAGAGTGACAGTGGCAGCCAGCATTGCAGGCCGATGGCAGAGGACCCAGACCCTTCCTCGCGGCAGGAGGATGTGGATGAATTGTTCCATAATAACTTGCCCAGTGAGCTCATCTGGGGTTCGTCTCTTGGGCTGTAGCCACTGCTTGCACGCCTCCATCAGCTCCTGGGCCACCAACCGAGGTCAGGCGCCCATAGGGAAGGTCAGACTCTGGAACCGCTGCCGGAAGGTTTTCAGGCTGACATCCAAGGCATCTAGGATCGCCGCCTTTACCCGGGTATAGTCCCGTGTCTCCTCCGTCGATAGCCCGCAGTACACAGTTTGGGCGGACCCGGTCAGATATGGGGCCAGGAGGGTGGCCCATTGGTCTCGGAACCACCCCGCGACTAATGCCACCCTCTCAAAGGTCACGAGGAAGGCCTCGGGATCATTGTTGGGGCCCATCTTGGTCAGCCAGATCGGCGGGGCTACACTGGATGGCCCAACAGTATCTCCCGGCTGGGGTTCCGCAGGACGGGGGAGCAGAGTCGCCAACTGCTGCAGGCATTGTTGCTGGTGATCCACGTTCTGGCATCCCAGCTCCAAAATCAGCTGTTGCTGCTGTGCCCCTAACTGTTGGACCAGCTGCTGCTGCTGTTGGAGCTGGGCTGCCACTTGCTGCTGCTGCTGTTGAAGCTGGGCTGCCTGCTGCTGCTGCTGGCTCTCGACCAGCAACGTAATGAGCTGGTCCATATCCATGGTCGTCCTGGGCCACGTTCCTCCTAAGACCCCTACTCACAGGGATCGGGGGACCACTGCCCGCATTCTCCACCATGTGTAGAGGGGTTTGGCCGGGGCTCGTCCCTCTCCGGGCCGGCAGGGGACACCGCCTCGCTACTTCCTTCCAGTTGTGAGGGGGAATTAGCCTGGCCGTGGGAGTCTCTCACCGCGGCAGCAATAATTGCAAACACAGACAGTTATTCGTGCCGGCCTGTGGTCGACAGGAATAGCGAGTCAAGGGCTCAGGTCCTCAGGCAGAAGCTGAGCAACAGTTTATGTAATTTGCAGGCCCCGGTCCTGGGTCAGGGTGGGGCAGCAGAGAGTCAATGGCTCAGGACCTTAGGCAGGGGCTGAACAAAGGCAGGTAAACAACCCCAGGCTCTTGGCTCAGAGGGGCCTGGGAGAGGGGGAGACTGCCACCCACAAGTTGGGTGGCAGGGGGGACGCAGGCCAGGGCCCTAGGAGCGGCAGAAGGCCTGCTGCTGAGTCAGTGGGGATCCTGGCCACAACACACTGACACTTTGGTGTCCGGAGGGGCTCGTCCCTCTCCGGGGGGGGGGGGGGGGGGGGGGGCCCCCCCCCCCTNAGGTCATGTGAGACAGTATCAAAAAGTGTCATGTGACATACAGGAACTCCTCACTTAAAGTAGTCCCAGTTAACGTTGTTCTGATGTTAAGTTGCTGATCAATTAGGGAACATGCTCGTTTAAAGTTGTGAAATGCTCCCTTCTAACGTCGTTTGGCAGCCGCCTGTTTTGTCCACTCCTTGCAGGAAGAGCAGCCGCTTGCAGCTAGCTGGTGGGTGGTTGGAACCAGGGTGGACCAGCAGCCCCTCTATCAGCTCCCCACTCCCCTAAGTTCCCTGTGCAGCAGCTGTCCCTCCCCCCACTGCCATGTGCTGCTCCTGCCCCCTGCCTTGGAGCTGCTCCCAGAGACTACTGCTTGCTGTACGGGGGGGAGGGGGGGCGGAAGGGGGGCTAATGTCAGGGTGTCTCCCCCTCCTCGTGCTCCTGCACCCCGCTTACCCCATTTTCCATAGAGCAGTAAGGCATTCAATTTAGCAGTAAGGCATTCCCTGGGAAATATCCCACCCTCTGACTCCTCCACCTCAACCAAGATTCACAATCATCATCACTGTGTACCAGTATTAAATTGTTTGTTTAAAACTTATACTGCGTGTGTGTGTGTATGTATAGATATAGATATAGATAGTCTTTTATCTGAAAAAAATTTCCCTGGAACCTAATCCCCTCATTTACATTAATTCTTATGGGGAAATTGGATTTGCTTAACATCGTTTCGCTTAAAGTCGCATTTTTCAGGAACATAACTACAACGTTTTTTGTTTTTTTTTAACGTTAAGTGAGGAGTTACTGTACTTCCTGCTGGGCGGAAACAAAGAAGCCCAGGATACGGGAGTCACAGTCTGCAGCTACACAGAGTAGTAGGAAGTTTGTTACCTCATTGCTATACGTAGTGATCTCCTGAGGTCCCTTCCAACCCTGATAGTCTATGATTCATCTATGATTCTTGTTCTTAATAAAGGATTTATCTTGATATCGGTCTGCTTGTCAATAAGATACTACATTAGCAGATAGCATAGTTTTGTTTCTGAACAAATGCATAGATGAAATGCCTCTTTTCAAAAATTTGTATTATGAAACAGGATTAAAATAGTGATCTCTCATACCCAACAACCACACAAGGACCATATTCTTATTAGACTACATATCTAAGCTGTGGGCCTAAAGCAGTGGTTTTCATCCTGTGGTCCACGGACATCTGTCTAAGATTTCCAAAGGGGTTCGCACCTCCATTTGAAATTTGTAGGGGTCCTCAAATGAAATAAGGTTGAAAACCACTGGCCTAAAGGAGTATGGACATGGCACTTAAAGAAGGCAACCATTATTTTTCTCAGTTTCACACACACACACTCTGCCGGCTTACTCCATGCAGCATCGATGTATTTTGTTCAAAGTCCTTCACTTGACTTTCACTGTTAGCCAGCTGACTCTGACCTTGGTGCAGCTCTTGGCTTTGCTCATCTGTTACCTGAACTGTTACATAGTCTGCAAGTTTCTGCACACAATTATAGCAGTGTTCCAGCGCCTGCTCTTTTGAATCTCCACCAAACTGAATACGAAACATGCGGCATTCATTCTGTTTAAAACCAAAAAGAGAAATTAATTTGAGTGTGCATCCCACCAAACAATTTTGTTTTTAATTAAATTTGTATTTATTATAGCCAAAACAAAATAGTGATAGTTACTGGATCACTGCACCAACTATAAACACAAGGTTAGTTAAATTTCTCCTTGCTGTATAAGAACGGCCATATTGGGTCAGACCAAAGGTCCATCTAGCCCAGTATCCTGTCTTCCGACAGTGGCCAAAGCCAGGTGTTTCAGAGGTAATGAACAGAACAGGTAATCATCAAGTGATCCATCCCATCACCCATTCCCAGCTCCCGGCAAACAGAGGCTAGGGACACCATCCCTGCCCATCCTGGCTAATAACCACTGATTGGCAAAGAGTTCCACAGGTTGACTGTGCATTGTGTGAAGAAATGCTTCCTTTTGTTTGTTTTAAACCTGCTGCCTATTAATTTCATCTTCATTTACTCCAAAGGAGCTACACCAGAAACATTTTATCAAATAGTCAAAGCTGTTTCCCAGTGCAAATATGGAACCAGGAAATGTAAGCAAGAAGCTTTTACTTTTGCACATACCACTATCTATCTGCATCTTAAAGGGAGAATTTTCAGTCTGCCATAAGTTGATGCTGAAATATTAAGGCATATTCCACTTCAATTTATCGCTTTAAAATTTTTGGAAAGATGATGGTTCACTGCATTTCTAATACAACACTGGCCAACATAAAGGCCATGAATGTTTAACTACTAGCATCCATGGCTGCAAATGTGATTTCCTGACAAGTAGCACTCTGCCTGCAGCCAGACCACCAAGGACTAATCAGAGCTCTCACCATCTAAGCCTGGTGAGGTTTGGGCAATTACTTGAATCAGAGAGTGCCAAAAAATAAAGCAGGCTGCTGCAAGTATTTCTGGGGAAGTAAGAAGCACATTCCTTCTGTCATTATTAAACCAATGTCCCAGGGTGCAATTAAGGACATTGGTTTAATAATGACAGAAGGAATGTAGAATCTTTTAGAGGATACAAACCAAGTTCTGACCACTTCTGGCCACTAAAAATCCAACGGCACTACAGAGAAGAGCAGAGATATTAGCCATGGAATCTAGGCCCAATTCTGACTCTGGTATTATTATTACATGCTAATTACATTTTCCATTCCTAAATTTTCCTTACAGTTTCAATTTATTAAGTTATTCTTCATTTCAGACCCTCCTGAACCCACAGTTTAGTGTGAATATGCATAGTTAAGCAGTTGTTGCCTTCCACCCCAGTTAGCTGCACTTCAGTGGTGGAGAAAATGCTCTGAGTATAATTTGTACCGCTGTTTAAGTTTATGTAGTGAGACAGAGTGACCTCCCTCCCCTGCGTGGGCAGAGCCAAATCCACCCTACCCCTGCTCACCGGAAGTACCAGGGCAGGACAGGAAATAGAAAAGGAGAGTCCTGGATTTCAGTTGCTGCTGAGCCACAGGAGAGTGGAGGTCTCTTCTAGGGAGCAAATGCCCCTACAAGAGCCTAGCCTAGCCCCACCGCCTTGCCATCAGGGGAGGCAGATGAGGACCCCAAGGAGCTGCCAGAGCTACCAGTAGCTGAATACCCTGAGGAGAGAGGGGATCTTTGGACCATGGGACCCTACACCCAGACTGTGGTAGGAAATAGTCCAGGGGGACCAGACTCTAGTCCAGTTCTGCTGCTGGAGTGTGAGTCAGTGTGTTGTCTGGATTCCCCACTGACCCAGTGGTGGAGCACTCAGCCACTGTTAAGGCCCTGGGCTGGGACCTGGTGAAGTTGGGTGGGCCTGGGTTCCCCTACCCCCTACTGCCAGCCCCCACCCCTTGGGTAGCAGCCTATTCACTCCTAGGCCAGAAGGCCCTGTGTGTTGTCTGCCCCAGCCAGGTGGCTGAGAGCTTAAGACTGTTTGTGGTTCTGCCTTGCCCAGAGGGCCAGAGCTCCCTCACAGACTGCTAATTATAGGCTGTTAATTACTGTCTTCCCCAGCCAGGTGTCTGTGGGCTAAGGAGTGTTGTGCGTCACCTCACACAGGGAGCTGGAGCTCTTCCCTATAAGACTGTTACTTGCAGTCTGCCAGTAGTGAGGCCTTATTGGAAATCCTCCCTACTAGAGTGTGAGGGACCACGAGAGCAGTGGTTCTCAAACTTTTGTACTGGTGACCCCTTTCACATAGCAAGCCCCTTATAAATTAAAACACTTAAATATATTTAACACCATTATAAATGCTGGAGGCAAAGCAGGGTTTGGGGGTGGAGGCTGACCGCTCATGACCCACCATGTAATAACCTCATGACCCCCTAAAAATCCCAACCCCCAGTTTGAGAACCTCTGTGCTAAAGCACATTGGGATCCTTCAGGATGAAAGATGCTACTTAAATGAAAGGCTATTTGTGACGGGTTGGATCACAGAAACCCACTTGGGAGCTGCCAGCTGATGTGCAAAGACTACTTCTGTTTCTATTCTCCCTGCCAGCTCACTGGTTTCAGCACCCTGTTTTGCTGAAGCCAGACACACCCATCTGCTCCAGACACAGACACAGAGTCTGAACCACCTGTCCCAAAGCTGCAGGTTTACCTGAAAACAGCTCACAGAAGTCTGCTTGCCCTTAGCACTCAGATGCCCAATTCCCAATGGGGTCTAAACCCAAATAAATCTGTTTTACCCTGTATAAAGCATATGCAGGGTAAACTCATAAATTGTTCGCCCTCTATAACACTGATAGAGAGATATGCACAGCTGTTTGCTCCCCCAGGTATTAATACATACTCTGAGTTAATTAATAAATAGAAAGTGATTTTATTAAATACAGATAGTAGGATTTAAGTGATTTCAAGTAGTAACAGACAGAACAAAGTAAGTTACCAAGCAAAATAAAATAAAATGCGCAAATCTATGTCTAATCAAACACTGAATACAGATAATCTCACCCTCAGAGATGCTTCAGTAAGTTTCTTCTCAGACTGGACACCTTCCACGCCTGGGAACAATTCTTTCCCCTGGTACAGCTCTTGTTCCAGCTCAGGTGATAGCTAGGGGATTCTTCATGATGGCTCCTTTCTCTCTCTGTTCTCTTCCACCCCTTTATATATCTTTTGCATAAGGCGGGAATCCTTTATCCCTCTGGGTTCCCCCACCCCTCACTGGAAAAGCACCAGGTTAAAGATGGATTCCAGTTCAGGTGACATGATCACATGTCACTGCAAGGCTGCAAGTAGTAAAACCTCGATAGCTTCCATCACCATGTAATTTTGACAGGTCTCCAGGCCCCGTGGGTTTCTTTTGTCCCGCCCTCCGTCCCCCATTTCCGCTGGCGCCGAAGTATGGCGCCGTCGGCCATTTTGAAATTATTTTTTTTAAATTTTTTTAATGTTTGTGGGTGTTTGAATGGGGGGTTCGTGTTGTGCTTGGCTACATTGAGAGAAAGAGNTTATAAAAGAATAGAAGGCGGTTGTTAGCGAAACATTTTATTTCCCAAAGTGTTGGTGCTTAGAGACATGGTGTAAGGGGGTAAAGAACAGAAGGCCGAGCAAAACATTTTGCCCCCCAAAAGTGTTTGTGCTTAGAGACATTGTTTGTGGGTAAAGAACAGAGGCCGAGCAAGGCATCCTACCCCTTTGACTGTTGGTGGTGAAATGCTGTCTGTTTTGGGCCGCGCTAACCCGTTCCTTTTGGTGGACCAATGAGAGGCTGTTTTACAGTGAGGTCACAGAAGGCCTTTGTTGAACCAATCCTGTAGTTCCTAGGCTCTTTACCTGACATTAAAAGCTATAAAAACAGGATTAAAATGAAAATTTGGTAAGCCCATGGCCACAAAGTAAATAAAAGCATTAAAAGTGGCTAAAAATCATTAAAAGCTATACAAAAGTGAATTAAAAGTACCAGGGCAGGACAGGAGTGAATAAAAACAGGATTAAAACGAAAATTTGGTAAGCCCATGGCCACAAAGTAAATAAAAGCATTAAAAGTGGCTAAAAATCATTAAAAGCTATACAAAAGTGAATTAAAAGCTATAAAAACAGGATTAAAAAGAGAATTTAGTAAGCCCATGGTTAAAAGTTGGCTAAAAGCTATAAAAACAGGATTAAAATAAAAAGTTAGGAAGCCCATGGCCCACTAAGGAAATAAAAGCATTAAAAGTGGCTAAAACACATTAAAAGCTATAAAAACAGTATTAAAAAGAAAATGTAGTATGCACATAATCAAAAAAGGGCTAAAAGCTATAAAAACAGGATTAAAATAAAAAATTAGGAAGCCCATGGCCAACAAAGAAAATAAAAGCATAAAAAGTGGCTAAAAGCTATAAAAACAGGAATAAAAAAAAATTAGAAATCACATAATAAATAAGCATTCAGTATCAGGGTAGGTTAAAAAAAAAAAAGAACAAATAAAATAAAATAAAGAGCCCGTGGTTGAATTAAAAAGAAAGAAAGAGCTATGCCTGGCCTGAATTTTCTGTAAACGGAGACAGCAGCAGAGCTTAAAAACTTTCAGGCTGGTTAGCAGGACCTTTAAAAAGAGAGAAAAGATCTTTACCTGACCTGGATTTTCTGTAAAATGAGGCAGCAGCAAAGTTTAGAACCTTTCAGAATGGCTAACATAGCCTTTGGATTGGGTAATTAGAGGTTGTTTTACAACCGTTTTATAAAGTGTAGTTTTTGAACCAATTCTAGTGGCCCAAGATTTTAAACAAGAGCCAACTTCCTTTCCCACCCCCCCTTTTTTTAACTGCTTTATTTTTATTTAAAGAATTAGACCTACTTTTTTACAAGTGGGGGTTTTAAGAAAAGTTAAAACCGTAACAAACCATTTTTAAAAGATTTTAGGTTAGTGTTGGGTTGCTTTTTTTAGTAAGTCCAATATAAAACAACAGGCTTTTGCAGCTGGTAGCTGTGATTAGAAAGAAGAAGACTGCTTTTTAACCAACACAAGTTTTTGTAATGGAATAAAGCTTGGCTTTTTATTAACACAGCCCTTCATTTACAGGGCTGTTGTAATAAAATACAGCACCTAGTAACAATTAATTTATATGTTTTGTTAACTACTGAATTAGAGAGAAGCTTGTTTTTTTACTTTTTAACAACAAGGGTTTTAAATAAAATGTAAGTGGGCAAAAACATGACCAGCCTGGCTTTTAAAACAAAAGGATACCAAAAAAATTTTCACGGTTTTCACTCTGGGGCGTTTTCTGCACCTCATTTTTTTAAATTAAAACAAACGTTAAAAAAAAAAAAAGTTAAATAAAGGGTTCTGTCTTCATATAGGTTTGTCTTTTTAAGTCAATATAAAGCCAAGCTTTATTCCTTTAAAAAAACTTGCATTGGTTAAAAAGCAGCCTTCTTCTCTCTAATCACAGAGGCTTTTTTTGCTAACAAGGGCTTTGCTGCAGCTTCACAATTTTTACTAAAAAATAAAAATAAAAATAACCCACGTTAGTCTAAAAACTTTTTTTTTTTAAACAGGTTTTTAACCCTGGTTTGCTTCTGCCAACTTACATTTTACTAAAATACTCATACCCAGGGGACCTTCAAACAGCCTGTTTTTTAAAGGGGTTTTCTTTTTTTAAAATCACAACCTTTAAAAGGCTGTTTTAACTACAAACTTTCTTTAGTTAGGTTTAAACCTGGGGTGCTTTATTTTATTAAAGCAGCCCTTTT
>QXTE01000344.1:941349-955602 GCA_003942145.1 Platysternon megacephalum
CTATTCCAGTCATATCATACATACATTTGTGAGCCCCTTTATGGGGGACGCTGTCACACTATTATAATCACTTTTTGAAATCTGTCTCTGGAAGCACTTATTAGTGAAAACCAGCCTCACTCAATCCACTCCCCCACAAACAATGCCCTCAGTTCCATGAGGTTCTGGATCCCTTTGCACTCATGGAATAGCCAACAATGCTGTGACGTTATGAGTGTAATATAATATTTCATGAAAGGTGACAGGGCCAGAAAGAGTTAATTAACTCACAGAATAACCTGACCTAGGGATGAACCTTAAGGACTGGTTAGGAAGATAGGTAAATGAATAGAGCTTTGAAATGCAAGTCTGCATTGTTAGAGATCTCAAGGGTAGATGTTTGCTCAGGTCTTGTGATGTAAGCAAACAAGTCTTGTCTATTGCTATAACTTTAATTCAAAGATCAAAAAAGGAGTATTAACATTTATGATGATACTTGAGTGAAATAGTATTATTGTCTATATGTCTCTTTGAAGGTTGTAGTAACCTGTATCTGAACTGTTTAATGGATAAATTACCCTGTGCTAATTGCCATGATGTTTAGAGGAAGGAGAATTAAGCCTATTGTTTTCTCAGGCCNTTTGTTTGCAGTTCACCCTAACTGAGTGACCTCAGCTGGCTCCCACGGGCAGCACCGTCACAAATGCATATAATGGTAACAGAGTCTCACATAATGTTACCTTTTAATTATATAATGAATGGAGAACTTGTTTCTAAATATTAAAACAATATCTTATAAAACCCCCTCACCAGATGGATGCTGTATAATTTCCAAGGTGAGTTTGATAGCATCTGTCTTGATAGAAGTCACATCACACAATAGACTGGAAACTGCAATTACTAGATATAATTCTGTAAATTACTTTGAAAATGCAGGCCAAAAAAGGATTCAAGTATCTGTCATGCATGTCTTTCACGTGAGCAAGCATGCTGTAAGGGCTGATTTATATACTTAACAGTATGCAGGATGCAAAAGCTTGTGATGTTCAAATTATTCAGACTTTTATGCTGCTCTTGAAATTTTAAAACAGAAAATGGGCTTAAGATACCAAACATGAACAAGTCTCATTTAGATGGACAATGCTTAGTTGATCCTGGGTGTTTCTGAATAGAGCTCCACATCACTAAGCCAATATCATATTTATCCTATTTTTTCTTTTATGACCAGATCAGTAGACTGTTCGGTGATCTACATAAATTTAGAGGACTTCACATTTAACTTCCAAGCCTTTGACTAGTAAAGATGAAGCAACTCATCGCAGTAGTACAATCTGGCATATTATTACAGGCACATTATTTTAAGACACAGCTATTATATAATGTGATTTAAAGGCACTGCAAGTAAATAACCCTGTTCTAATGCTTTTTAAATGGAAAAATGTCAAAGTGATGGTTCAGATTTTTAACTTTCTCTTTATCCATTGTACCATGAGAAGCTTGTGGGATTTTTCTTCTAGTTTATTGAGCTGATATGGCAATTTGATCAACTTCTCACAGTTCAGAAGTAACACATGGAGATGCAAGACTTATTTTTAATGGGAGAATTTACCTATATGGGACAAAATCAGAAATTACATTTTAATTTGAACTCATTTTGGGAGATTTTCACAAGAGACAAATAATATCTATAGGGTCTTTTGGGGGCACTGTAAGATATTTAAATATACTCCAGCTCTGATGAGCTATTGTTCCCTCGCTGTGTATATGTGGATCTGAATTACACAAAAGCTATAACATTTGTGCTTATCATTGAATTGCTGTTCATCATTGATTTATTTTTGTTGTAGACATTTATTTTCTTTATGTAGGAGGAAGGCAGCAACGATCTAGTTAAGGAGCATATATAAATGGATGTGAGCATAAACTCCGATGCATAGCTAAGTGTGCTATTCAAGCGCAGAGTGCACCCTGTAAGGATTTTTAAATAGTCCGATCATGTATATTGTGCTTAGTCACCAATAGAGTTTCAGTGAAAATAAAGTATATTAAGGAATATTGCTTCCTACAACTATCTTAAAGTACACACTGTGTGATGATTTTTATAAAAGAATACTTTTATATGTGGAGGTAACTAACTGACTATATAATTTTGGGGGATAGTTGACAACCAGAAGAGTTTTGTGCCTTGAGTAAGTAAGAAGCTGTAATATGAATGACAATACAAGATTGTTCATAATTCTGTTTGCTCACAGTGTTTAAAGTTTCCTTCACTATCATTCATGTAAATATTTATATAACTTGAGGGCACTTCCTATTTATGAGGTATCAATCCTATCCTTGGATAAACAAACTTGGAGTCTGAAGCAGGGGCGCCGGAACAGGGGGAGGGCCGGGGAGCCATGGCCCTCCCACTTTTTACTGTCCGTAAGGACGAGTGGGGGGGGGGCAGGGACGGGGAGCGGGGCCATGGTTTGGGTGCCGTTGGGGGGGGGGCCCCCACGGTTAGGAAGCTTCTGCCACCCCTGGTCTGAAGTGTTTATTAGCCCAGGATATAGTTAATAAGCAACACTCCACTTCATATACTGAAGTGATTTGTTTAGAAACAACATGGTTTAAAATAATTTTTCTCTGGAAGAAGAGATGAAGATAATAGGCCACCATAGTGACAGTCAAAAGAGCTAAAATGGCTTTGAGAAATAAAACAAACTTTCAGAGGAGCTAGGATTAGATATCCCTCTGCTTGGTTTTAATTTTCTTTACATTTTTATAGTGTGATTCTTCTTTAAAAAAAGTATTTGCTATTATCTTTCATTCAAGAAAAACACCATTATTGATTTAGTGCAGGGGTAGGCAACCTATGGCATGCGTGCCAAAGGCGGCACATGAGCTGATTTTCAGTGGCACTCACACTGCCCGGCTCCTGGCCAGTGGTCTGGGGGGCTCTGCATTTTAATTTAATTTTAAATGAAACTTCTTAAACATTTTTAAAACCTTATTTACTTTACATACAACAATAGTTTAGTTATATATTATAGACTTATAGAAAGAGACCTTCTAAAAACGTTAAAATGTATTACTGGCACGCAAAACCTTAAATTAGAGTGAATAAATGAAGACTCGGAACACCACTTCTGAAAGGTTGCTGCCCCCTGTTTTAGTGTCTGAAATGTGCTATGTGCTTTCCAAACAGAGGAAGATATAATCCAGATCTGAATGCCTAATCTAAATTTTAGAGGACTTTTTCTTCTGGTATTTTTTTTTAAAAGGATATTTTACTAAACTTGTCAACATATCCAACTTCTGGATCTCTGTGTAAAACTCACTGAAGTGTAGCACAAAATTAATGGATTTTAGTTTCAGCAATACCTCTATCCTCTCTTTTTTGTAAGCTGAAGGGGTAAAAATAATAGCAAAGGTGCATAACAATGCCAAACCTTAAAGTAAAAACTTCAATACACAACTGGAGATGGGAAATGAAATGAAAATCTTGGAAATCAGCTTCTGTACACGAAAGCTTTGAAATAGAGCCGTCTCAATTATTTGGGTTACTGAAAACTAGCTAACAGTCTTGACAGTATTTCCTCCATTAGATCTTTTGCCTTAGATATGCTTTAATTTGCAGGTTTTTGCTTTTTAGAGGGAGGATTCTTTTAAAATTTGATCTGGTCTTATTAAAGATTAGACCTGGAACAAAAAACTTTAAGAATAAAATAATGGTCATATTGAAATCAGTAGGTGTTTTGCCATGGACTTCAATGGTGCCAGAACGTCACCCTAAATGTTGAGAAAATGTGAACAATCTAGGCAACAAGATTAGTGAAACAGTGAAGGGTATTCAATATCTAGCAGGAATTTAAATAAAAATAATGCTTTTGCATATGTAAAACAAGGAAAACTTTCAAAAATATATCATTAGTGTCTAGAATTGTTGGAATGGAGAGTTATTTGAAAAAAAATCCTATTTGCTGAATTCCCATACCAAATTTTGCCTCTTACTGCATGTTCTAAAGATGGTCTGTATAACCCTTAAATCTGCCCCACTTAAATCATTGTCTGATTCAGCTACATGAGCTAGAATATCACGGGACTGTTAATCTATTATGAATGCAGTTGGGAAAAAGGGCCATATATAAATTTTAGATACATTTTTTTTGTTAATATCAGATAAAATTACTATTCAAAATCAAGAAGGAAATTACTGGCCCTCTGCCCAAAATTCATTCTTGCTAGAGGCTTTCAAAATACTGTGTTCTTTTTGGCAAAACTGGAACTTATGGGCCATTTTTAATTTGTTTAAACTAAAAAGATACCAAAGTAGTCCTTTGAACACAATTAGTCCAAAAAGAAGCTCATTTAAATTAAGATATCAGGGTGGATTTCATTTAAATCAAATTGATTTAAATCACTAGTCAGGAAGACTCGATTTAAACATGGATTTCTACATAAAAGTGCATTCTTGTTGGTTGTTATAACCTTAATACATATTCTTCACAACCCAGAGATAGATGTAGGTTTCATTTTTAGAAAGTACACACTATACATTTTTAAAGGGATTTATTTTGAAAAGTTTTCAGATTAGTTTTACAGCTTTATCAGAAAATGAATGATTGTTTGGTTATTTCATTTACCAAAGGTAATTGAAGCAGATATTTATGAAGTCACTGGAAGGTGAACTATCTCCAATTCAACAGGCTAATCATTAATATTTGGAGGATTTTTTTGCCATGCTGTATTAGGAGAAGAACATCACCAGACAGACATTTAAATTGTTTTATTTAACTAAAACAACAACGTTATGTATTCTGGATTTTTTTCTTCAACAGCAAACATATAATATTTTAACAAAACAAGCATTTGAATTTAGTTAAACATTCAAGTTTTTTTAAAACCAGTTTTTTGTTAAAATTGTTTGTAACTAATATAGTTAAATGAAATAATAATTAAAAAAAAACAAATTAAATAGACTATGTCAGCTAGGTCAGCATGAGAAACTTAAAATATTGGCTTCTGCAGCTAACTCAGTTGTCTTCACCTTCATTTTCCTGTTTGTTCATAATCTGGAAAAGAAAAACAAGCTTTCCTGCTTTTTCAGGTCCCAAATGATTTCTCAATTTGGAATGAATTAGTCCAAAGGAAGAAAATATTCTTTCTACACCGGCAGAAGAAGCTACTGCTGTTAAAAGTGAGATTATTACTTTAACAGTCTCTGAATCCAAGTGCTTAAGTGACTTCTACCAGTTCACTGGTGTGACTTTCTTTAAAACATCATCAGCAAACATATATTTCTTGAATGATTCTTATTCACAAACTGGGTCTCTTTTAAGGCCTGCTGCCATTATAGGTTTTCCCTTCTAGTGAGAGAATGGTATGGTAGATCTCAAATCAATGAAGGCTACACACAGAAAGACCTCAAGACTTCTGGAATATGCTGCTCAAACAGTTTCACTTTTGTTTCTACTGCCTGTCCCTCCCTTCTCACATTTATCTCCAGACTTCTTCTCCTTGTCCAGATCTATTCCGCCCCCAACAATCTTTTGCAGAGGGACAATAGGATTGGAGTCTGTTATTTCTCACCTCTATAAATTTATCTATTTAAAAACATTTTTTGCTGTTAACAAGCATGTTTTCTCTGGAGACACAAATCCAGAGTTTGAGAACTGCAAAACTAAGCATCTCTGATGGTATCTTCTAGACTGATGATATAGATCCCAAGGAGGATGTTTTGGACAATTCTTTCTTCATTATCTCACATGGAACAGTATATGCAATTGATCTTGACTTTGAACTGCTAACATTTCTCTTTTTACTTCCCCTTTTCTGTACCTTTTGGTAGATTTAGTGGAATTTGATAAGGCTACTCATTTTTCCTTTGAAATTATGAAGACATTTATCCTTATTTGATTCCCTTCATTATATTTACAAAATATCAATAAATAAAAAGGGTAACAAAATGGGCTGTTATGGCCATGTCAGAGATGTCTATGACTGCTTGTAAGGGTATTCTGGTCACCATCTGGCCTTCTCTAATGGTCTCCTTTAGCTCTTCCCTGGAATCCTTTGGCCCTTTCAGCAGGAGGAGGGCATCACCCTGTCCCATGTCAAATTATATTTGGCGAACAGCTGGTAGTTTGCCACACAGAGTTCCAGTGAGGCAGAGAAGAGGCCTTGCACTCAGACAGGTCTAGATGTTTGGCCTCCTAGTCCTTGGGCATGCCTTGTTCTGAGTTTTCCTGCACTGTTGCAACTACCAATGATACTGGATTTGGTGGGAGTAAAAGTGTTCAAAAAATTTTGGAGACACCCGATCTCACTTATCCAGCCTCTATTTAAACAAGTGGAGAATAACTCAGTTTTGCCAGAGCTCCTTGGCTGGCTCCAGTATTTCTTCATCAAACTATTTCTAAGAGATGAGTTTGAGGCTAGAAGAAATGTAGTAGGTTAGCCTTTTGCCAGATTTAATCTTGTTGCTACAGATGGTAAGGAGAGTAATGAGGGTGGGCAGTGTTTTCCCCAGGGGGTGTTCGAATTTACAGGGGTGGGGAGGGGTCAGGGCTGATGAAGGGTGAGACCGTGAGGGTGAAGGGGGGCTGTATGGCACCATAGTAAAAACTGATAACTGTTTCATGACCATTTTATTAGATTTAACTCGTTTTGAAATCATCACACAAATTAAAGTTGGCTACTCAAGCATTCTATGAAGCATGACATCTACATCCTTCTTGGTTTCTTGTTATAATTTTGCACAACTCTGTTAATGAACTTCTTGAATGCAACACGTTCATCTTTAGTGGCTTCTCGTGTGTCCAGTACTTCCATTCCTTCAATTGATATGCTCATTAGTTCATTCACATGATCAGGCAGAAGGCGACTTCTTTCAGAACACAAAATTCTATTCAATGATAATAATAATAATAATTGGAGATATACCAATCTCCTAGAACTGGAAGGGACCTCGAAAGGTCATCGAGTCCAGCCCCCTGCCTTCGCTAGCAGGACCAATTTTTGCCCCAGATCCCTAAGTGGCCCCCTCAAGGATTGAACTCACAACCCTGGGTTTAGCAGGCCAATGCTCAAACCACTGAGCTATCCCTCCCCCAATGATGAAAAAGAACACTCAACTGTAGCTGTTGTAACTGGGAGTAGCAAGAGATGAATTCCTACTTCTTTCATCCCAGGAAACATAGCATAAAGATCGGGTCGAGCCACTAGTGATGATAAAAAAGAAGTTGAAGTCAAATCTTCATTCATTCGTTGTATGATATTCCACTCTGTGTTCAAATTTTCTATTCTGTCCTGAGCACATGGCATCCCCATTGCTTGTAGTGCCTCACTTCACCCAACTGTTGGTGTTTTATGGGACAGGGATCTGTAAAAGCTACACAGAGGTTGAGTAGAATCTAGAAGTCGCTGTTGTAGATTTTTAAGAATCAAGTCTGTGTCCTTGTTCAGTTGTCTTAAACACTTCTTGTCCTCTTCACTTAAGCATTCAATATAAATGCCTTCATTAGTCAACTTCTGGACTGAAGTCTTTGCGTCTTCCAGTACTTTTTCAATGGATAGCTCTCTGATCCAAATGTAGCTTCTATTGCTGGACAAAGATCTACTACTGTTGTAGCAGATGCCTGGATGGCATTGTTTAATGACCCAAGTGGTTTCAACAGTAAACTTACAAGAGAGAGAATGGCAATAGTCTTCTCTGAACTTAGTAGCAAAAGTAATCCACCAGCCTCACTACTTAGATACTTTCCAAAATTAGTAATAATGGCTGGAGTAATTTTAAGACAACAGCCAAGGATCGCTCATGAGAAAGCCAGAGGGTTTTCCCAGGTTGGACTAATTTGAACTTCAGTCCCAGTTTATCTTCTATATTTTCCAAGATATTCAGTCTTTTTGGACTCTTGCTGAAAAAAGACTATAATGAAGACATTAAATTTATAGCTTTTAAAATGTCTTTTGAAGAGTCTGCAGCTTGTACTAGCGCTAGTTGGAGTAGATGGCCTCTGCAGTGTGTATAAGAGAGATTAGGGTTACACTTTTCTTTAGAAGAGTTAAATGCTTGTCAATTGGACCCCAAACAAACGGCTCCTTGTGCATTTGATGGAGCTGCAAACTTCTCTGGAAGTACAAGCTTTGCTCAGGGCTTGGCTACACTTGCAAGTTATAGCACAATAAAGCCGCCCACAGTGCTGTAACTCACTCCCCGTCCACACTGGCAAGGCACGTACAGCGCTGTATCTCCGCGGATACAGTGCTGCTTGTACTCCACCTCCCCGAGAGGAATAAAGAGTATTGCGCTGCCGCTGCTGCGCTGCGGCGTCAGTGTGGCCACCCAATGCGATCTGATTGGCCTCCAGAAGTATTCGGCAGTATCCCACAATGCCTGTTCTAGCCACTCTGGTCATCAGTTCGAACTCTACTGCCCTGGCCTCAGGTGACCAACCATCAGACCCACCCTTTATATTCCCCGGGAATTTTAAAAATCCCCTTTCTGTTTGCTCAGCCAGCCAGGTGTGGAGTGCTATCAGCAAATCTTTCCAGGTGACCATGCCTCCACGCGCCAGGCGAGCCCCAGCATGGAGCAATGGCGAGTTGCTGGACCTCATCAGTGTTTGGGGGGAGGAAGCTGTCCAGTCCCAGCTGCGCTCCAGCCGTAGGAATTACGATACCTACGGGCAGATATCAAGGGCCATGATGGAAAGGGGCCATGACCGGGACGCACTGCAGTGCAGGATTAAGGTGAAGGAGCTGCGGAATGCCTACCGCAAAGCCCGCGAGGCAAACAGCCGCTCGGGTGCTCCCCCCACGACCTGCAGATTCTATAAAGAGCTGGATGCGATACTTGGGGGTGACCCCACCTCCATGCCGAGCACCACCATGGACACTTCAGAGCGGGTGGTGGAGGAGGAGGAGGAGGAGGAAACCGGGAGTCAGGGTGCTGGGGCGGTTGGAGACACCCCGGACTACCTGGGTCCATGCAGCCAGGAGCTCTTCTCGAGCCCGGAGGAAGCTAGCCAGTCGCAGCAGCCGGTACTTGGTGGAGGACAAACTGGTGGAGGACAAACTGAAGAGCGTGTTCCCGGTAAGCGCTTTATTTTTTGGGAAGGAAGATTTTCGGGAGAGGAGGGTTAGGGCTGCATGCATGCCTAGATGTGGAATAGCGCATTGATGTGGTCTATCACTTCGCGGTAATCGGCCGCGGTAATCTCTTCGAAAGTCTCATCCAGAATGTGGGCAATGCGCTTGCGCAGGTTTCTTGGGAGAGCCACCGTGGTCCTTGTCCCAGTCAGGCTAACGTGTCCGCGCCACTGTGCCGCGAGGGGCGGGGGGACCATTGCTGCACACAGGAAAGCTGCATATGGGCCAGGGCGGAAGCCGCATTGCAGTAGAAGACCCTCCCTTGCTTCCCAGGTCACCCTCAGCAGTGAGATATCTTCCAGGATGGACTCCTGTGGAAAATGTTGGGACAGTGTTCAGTGTAGGTGCCCCCTGCAGCTGTTGGCTCTCCCCAAGGCACAGAAACCCAGAGGACAGTACAGCCCAGAAACAATCAGTCCCCCTTACTCACCATTTTGGGGCTCCCGTGGGTTATGTCCGCTCTCTTTGGGACAGGAAAATTATGCTATTGTGTAGACTGTGTGTGCCCTCCTTAAGTGCGGGGGAATCATTACTCTGTCTGGTATAAACAATGCTGCCTCTGTTAAGTGTTGCATTTTGCCTTTACAGATGCAACCTTGAGATCTCAGCCATCCGTGTTTTCACCGGCTCAGAGACTGCAAAGACTCCGGAAGAGACTGCGGAAAAGCAAAGAAGACATGCTGCAAGAAGTGATGCAGCAATCTCTTAAAGAGAATCAAAAAGCGAGGGAGAAAGAAAGCAGGATTCGCCAGGAAAACGCAGCGCACCGGCGGCGAAGCACGGAGCACCGGCAGCAAAGCACGGATCGGCTGATAAGCATCATGGAGCGCCAAGCAGACTCTATCCAGGCGCTCGTAGCCATGCAGGCGGAGCACTAACGCGCCCGCTCCCCCCTGCAGCCCTTGTCCCAAAATTCTTTCCCTTGTGACCCCATGTCACCTCCAACCCACTTTCCCCAACGTGCGGGTTCTTACCGCCACCAGCTGCCTCCAACACCTGTATCTTCACCAACCAGCCCTTAGAACTACGACCCTTACCCTCTGCACTCAACCCCCCTCACCATGCAGTATAGCCATCCTGAAGTGCAGCACTCATTGCACAGCACTCCAGACAGGACATATGCAAATCTGTGATTGTACCGTTCCCCACCCCACCCCCTGCCCTTTCTGATTCCCAAACAGTTGTGTTTCTTTCAATAAATTTATTTTCTTTTTAATAAATGGATATTTTGGTTTTGATAACATTCTTTATTATTGTATAAAGTAAAAGATACCTTAGCCCTGGAAACAGGCACTGCAAATCGGCGTAGCAAACACAGATTCCTACTAACATTGTAACCACAGGGCACCAGACATTACTGCTGGTTTTCAGCCTCAAATTGCTCCCTCAAGGCATCCCTAATCCTAGCAGCCACGTGCTGGGCCCCTCTAATAGCCCTGCTCTCTGGCTGTGCAAATTCAGCCTCCAGGTGTTGAACATCGGAGGTCCATGCCTGACTGAATCTTTCACCCTTCCCTTCACAAATATTATGGAGGGTACAGCACACGGAATTAACCGCGGGGATGCTGTTTTCGGCCAAGTCCAGCTTCCCATACAGATATCGCCAACGGCCCTTTAAACGGCCAAAAGCACACTCCACAGTCATTCGGCACCGGCTCAGCCTGTAGTTGAACCGTTTCTTGCTACTGTCAAGGCACCCCGTGTAGGGTTTCATGAGCCACGGCATTAATGGGTAAGCGGGGTCTCCAAGGATCACAATGGGCATTTCGACTTCCCCTACTGTGATCTTCCGCTCTGGGAAAAAAGTCCCGGCCTGCAGCTTCCTCAACAGGCCAGTGTTCCGAAAGATGCGTGCATCATGCACCTTTCCGGGCCACCCTGTGTTAATGTCAATGAAACGCCCACGGTGATTCACAAGCACCTGGAGAACCATAGAGAAATACCCCTTCCGATTAACGTACTCGGATGCTAGGTGGGGTGGTGCCAGAATAGGAATATGCGTCCCATCTATCGCCCCTCCACAGTTAGGGAAACCCATTTGTGCAAAGCCATCCACAATGTCATGCACGTTACCCGGAGTCACGGTTCTTCTGAGCAGGATGCAATTAATGGCCCTGCAAACTTGCATCAACACGATTCCAACGGTCGACTTTCCCACTCCAAACTGGTTAGCGACCGATCGGTAGCTGTCTGGAGTTGCCAGCTTCCAGATTGCAATAGCCACCCGCTTCTCCACCGGCAGGGCAGCTCTTAATCTCGTGTCCTTGCGCCGCAGGGTGGGGGTGAGCTCCTCACACAGTCCCATGAAAGTGGCTTTTCTCATCCGAAAGTTCTGCAGCCACTGCTCGTCGTCCCAGACTTGCATGACGATGTGATCCCACCACTCAGTGCTTGTTTCCCGAGCCCAGAAGCAGCGTTCCACGGTGCTGAGCATGTCCGTGAATGCCACAAGCAATTTCGTGTCGTACGCATTACGCGATTCGCTATCATCGTCGGACTCCTCACTATCACTTTGGATCTTAAGGAATAGCTTGACTGCTAAACGTGACGTGCTGGCGAAACTCGTCAGCATACTCCTCAGCAGTTCGGGCTCCATTTCCCGCAGACCGAAACGGAACACACAGATCGCGCTGCACAGAAACTGTTGAAAGATGGCGCCAAATGTGGACGGAAACACAGGGATTGCTGGGATGTGAAGCGATGCATCACGGGGCGTTGGGACAGGACCCAGAATGCCCCGCACACCCCGCCCCCTTCCCACAAGCCACGGTGCCAGAATGGGAAGAGGTGCTCTGTGGGATAGCTGTCCATAATGCACTGCTCCCAATGCCGCTGCAAGTGCCGCAAATGTGGCCACGACAGTGCGCTGTCAGCTGTCAGTGTGGACAGACTGCAGCGCTTTCCCTATTCAGCTGTACGAAGGCAGGTTTAACTCACAGCGCTGTACATCTGCAAGTGTAGCCAAGCCCAAAGATGTGGGTTGTCACAGATGCAGCCGATGTGTCTTCTATAACTTGAACATCTAGAAATGCATCTACTGGCCTACCACTGACATCAAGATAACGTACACAATGACTAATCGGTGCATTCATCAGCCATGTATGCAAATTTTTTGAATGTGGTGAGAGAGGTCTTCACTTTTTCAACTGTTGAGTCTTTCACTGTTGCACCATATGCTTCTAGCCAGTCAGCTGAGTTTCTTGCAGAAAGATAGTGAGCATTTGCTGGTCTTGTTTGGAACCAGTGTTCAACTTCAGGATGAACAAGTGACAATGCACTTAACATTGGCCTCCAGTTTATAGTGTGTGGTATCTCTTGCTTAAATAGAAACTATGATGCCACACCCATGTTTGTTCCCATGTCTCTTGAGTTTCCACCCAGCTCACAGTGATTTCAGCTGAGCTCTCAGTGGGGGAACCCTTCTGCTAGTGCAGACTGGGCTGTCTCTTCCACTTAGACCTGATTATCAGTGATTTCAGCTGTAGTGGTCACTTAACAAAACAAAAGACTATCTATTGAGCCTAATCAGCTCTGTCTTTAAACAGTGGAGGGGGCAGGTCAAATAGTACTTGTGACTGAGGCAGACCATCAAGCAAAACACCTGTCCCCACCCTCTCTCTTGATGCCCTCAAGCAGCACAGGCTAAGTACAGTTCTACTGCCCTTTACTCATACAATAAGAATAACAACATTTATTGCCCCCCTCCACCCCCGCATTCAAGTGATTTGTAACCTAACCCCAGCCAAAATCTATCACTTGGGCAACACAACTCTGTTTGCTGGATACCTAAGTAAATTAGGTGTGACTGTAAATACAATCTGGTCCTGAAGCCTTTCCCCCCCAGCCCCCAGCTCATCACTAGCTGTCAGGGAGAGCTCATTAAGGGCTTGGCTACACTGGCAAGTTACAGCGCACTAAAGCCGCACACAGCGCTGTAGCTCACTACCCGTCCACACTGGCAAGGCACGTACAGCGCTGTATCTCCACAGATACAGCGCTGCTTGTACTCCTCCTCCCCCAGAGGAATAAGGAGAATTGCGCTGCTGCTGCTGCGCTGCGGCGCCAGTGTAGCCGCCCAATGCGCTCTGATTGGCCTCCAGAAGTATTCGGCAGTATCCCACAATGCCT
The DNA here is from genome assembly GCA_003942145.1 of Platysternon megacephalum. NCBI lineage: Eukaryota > Metazoa > Chordata > Testudines > Platysternidae > Platysternon > Platysternon megacephalum. Next base: position 954,592 of record QXTE01000344.1, read on the forward strand.
GTTCTAGCCACTCTGGTCATCAGTTCGAACTCTACTGCCCTGGCCTCAGGTGACCAACCATCAGACCCACCCTTTATATTCCCCGGGAATTTTAAAAATCCCCTTTCTGTTTGCTCAGCCAGCCAGGTGTGGAGTGCTATCAGCGAATCTTTCCAGGTGACCATGCCTCCACGCGCCAGGCGAGCCCCAGCATGGAGCAATGGCGAGTTGCTGGACCTCATCAGTGTTTGGGGGGAGGAAGCTGTCCAGTCCCAGCTGCGCTCCAGCCGTAGGAATTACGATACCTTCAGGCAGATATCAAGGGCCATGATGGAAAGGGGCCATGACCGGGACGCACTGCAGTGCAGGATTAAAGTGAAGGAGCTGCGGAATGCCTACCGCAAAGCCCGCGAGGCAAACGGCCGCTCGGGTGCTCCCTCCACGACCTGCCGATTCTACAAAGAGCTGGATGCGATACTTGCGAGCGACCCCACCTCCATGCCGAGCACCACCATGGACACTTCAGAGCGGGGGGAGGAGGAGATGGAGGAGGACGAGAAGGAAAGCGGGAGTGAGGGTGCTGTGGTGGGGGGAGACACCCCGGAATCCCTGGAAGCATGCAGCCAGGAGCTCTTCTCGAGCCAGGAGGAAGGTAGCCAGTCGCAGCGGCCGGTACTTGGTGGAGGACAAACAGAAGAGCGTGTTCCCGGTAAGCGGCTTTTTGGGGGGGGAAGGAAGTTTTTTGGGAGAGGAGGGTTAGGGCTGCATGCATGCCTAGATGCGGAATAGCGCATTGATGTGGTCTATCACATCACGGTAATCGGCCTCAGTAATCTCTTTGAAAGTCTCATCCAGAATGTGGGCAATGCGCTTGCGCAGGTTTCTTGGGAGAGCCACCGTGGTCCTTGTCCCAGTCAGGCTAACGTGTCNTCGGGAGTCAGGGTGCTGAGGCGGGGGGAGACACCCCGGACTACCTGGGTCCATGCAGCCAGGAGCTCTTCTCGAGCCAGGAGGAAGCTAGCCAGTCGCAGC
>QXTE01000344.1:957212-981653 GCA_003942145.1 Platysternon megacephalum
CGGTAGCTGTCTGGAGTTGCCAGCTTCCAGATTGCAATAGCCACCCGCTTCTCCACCGGCATGGCGGCTCTCAATCTCGTGTCCTTGCGCCGCAGGGTGGGGGCGAGCTCCTCACACAGTCCCATGAAAGTGGCTTTTCTCATCCGAAAGTTCTGCAGCCACTGCTCGTCATCCCAGACTTGCAGGACGATGTGATCCCACCACTCAGTGCTTGTTTCCCGAGCCCAGAAGCGGCGTTCCACGGTGCTGAGCATGTCCGTGAATGCCACAAGCAATTTCGTGTCGTACGCATTACGCGATTCGCTATCATCGTCGGACTCCTCACTATCACTTTGGATCTTAAGGAATAGCTTGACTGCTAAACGTGACGTGCTGGCGAAACTCGTCAGCATACTCCTCAGCAGTTCGGGCTCCATTTCCCGCAGACTGAAACGGAGCACACAGATCGCGCTGCACAGAAACCGTTGAAAGATGGCGCCAAATGTGGACGGAAACACAGGGATTGCTGGGATGTGAAGCGATGCATCACGGGGCGTTGGGACAGGACCCAGAATGCCCCGCACACCCCACCCCCTTCCCACAAGCCACGGTGCCAGAATGGGAAGAGGTGCTCTGTGGGATAGCTGTCCATAGTGCGCTGCTCCCAATGCCGCTGCAAGTGCCGCCAATGTGGCCACGACAGTGCGCTGGCAGCTGTCAGTGTGGACAGACTGCAGCGCTTTCCCTATTCAGCTGTACGAAGGCGGGTTTAACTCACAGCAGCGTACATCTGCCAGTGTAGCCAAGCCCTTAGACTTTGCTTACAAATCATAATTTGGCCAACATCACCGAAATGAATGCACTGACATTGTCATAAAAACAAAAGCTGTATAAGGAAGCTAGTCTATGTTCATACTTTTCAAATCTATTATAGTTTTTCAGATACACGTATTTTATCATACACTTTATATGCTTTTAAAGTATGTATTAATGTTTCAATTTCAATTCAAATTTCCAAACAATCACTAAATTGGTAACACTGCATGTAACTAGTTCACAAAACTGGGGGTGGGGGGTGTTGAGGAAATTCAGGGGGGTGTAGGGAAATCCCTGAGGGTGGGTCACGGCTGCTCCACTCTTTATAGTCTTACACAGGAGTACAAGGAGATACACTGGCTTCAACTCTCCAGAAACACAGCACAATTGTTTGAAATAAAACAGGATAAAATAAAAAATAAATGATGAAAGAGTGAATTTCTAGTGCAAAGGTGTAAATTGTAACCACTAACATACTATTATGTGGAACTTTATTAAACAGCTCTCAAGGGACATTTACAAAGGCAGATATAAATCTTACTTTAGGGATATGATGAGTGAGTTACAGAAGGTTTTGATGATTTGCCTTAAGTCACACAGTTAGCAACCAAGCCAGTCTTTCAATTCCTAGTCCAGGGCCCTTCCTCTTTATAAGACAACAGAGCCTCTGNCACAAACCTTGACCTGGCTCTGAACTAGTTCTCCCTCCCTACTCCCCTTCCCCAGTCTCTGTCAGGGAAGGCCTGCTTGGTGTTCACTCAAACCCAAGCCTGAACCACACTGCCCTGGCAGAGGGGAGGAGGAGGGGGGCTGAAAGAAAGGGGAACTGGAATATTTGCAAGACTGTCCTTGGCAGCACTCCAGCATAACCGCCTGCCTAACTTCTGCTTTTGTAACAAGCTTCTGCTTTAAGGCATCAAGCCATACAGACTATCTATAATCAATACTGTATACTAATATATGCGTAATAAGCATCTTTTAATAACCTGAAACAAGTAGAATAGCAATAGGCCTAGTGATCATATCAAGGGGTAGGCACAACATCCCTCCCTTGCTCCACTATGTAACCCCGTCCCCAATACCCTACTAATGCTTATAAGAAATATATTAACATTAAGACTGTTATTCAGGCTGTAACCCATATTGAAATGTACCCTTTATCTTGTGTAACCGGAATATGTGCTCATGTTCTTGCCTAGGCATAAGCAATAGCTGTTATTTGCCCTTTTGTAAACCCCCGCTTGCCTAAAACAGTGGTCACGGTAGGCCAAAACCCATATTTGGATCTAGGCCTCAGTAATAAGCCTACGTGTCCCGGACATGTTGCAAGTTTCCATCAGAAAACACCGGTCACCGGACACTGATTGGCATGTCTCAAGGGGACCTGTTTACAATTCAGGAAAGTCCCCCTCCCCTAATGCGGTAAAGTTGTTTCTAATTGCGGTAAAGCTGTTTACGATTCAGGAAAGTACCCCCTACTCTAATGCTTGGCAATGACGCATGTGCGGTTGCGGTTTAAGACTATAAATTTGTACGAGACCCGTTGATCGGGGCTAGCCGGTTTCGACTGGCTGCCCCAACGCGTTGGTGTGTTGTGTGAGCTCAATAAACGGGCCTCAGGCTTGAGACTATAATTCAAATTTTCTGCCTAGGAGTGTTTGTTCCTAACAGCACAAATGACTGCCTAGGCCTGATCATTCCCGACAAAAGGAAAAGCAATTTTAGTACATGACCATTAGTTTCTCTGTTTACTGAGAAATAAGTCCTGGTTTTTTTTTTAAAGAAATAAGCAGCTTTCCCCTATTCAAGGGGCTCCTGCTTCTCTCTCTGTCTCTCAATATTTTGCAGGAGCTTCAATGTTTTGGTTTACCAAAGTGGCAAGACAGGCCTGAAATTTAATACACCAACTATGCACAGGAATATCTTCTCCACCAGTAAAATGCAGCCATTTCTGGTGTGAAATAGGGCAACTGTTTAACAGGACATGCCAAAACCACCCCATCCTATTGAAAGTGCAGGAGGAATTTAGGTAAACTGAATATGGCTATGCAGATTGAATTCACCCAAGACACTGGTGTTAACATTCCTCCTCTTCTGAAATGTGTCCTTGTGCTCGATGTAAACACAAGCTGTCAAAACTTTGATTTGATCTGTCTTAACTGAAAGGTGCAGCATAGTGCCCTTTTAACACTATGATGGGGTGCTGATTCAGTACTGACTCATTGGGAAAATGATAATCTATTGATTCATCAACACTACTTACTACTACACCTGGACATTTTCCTCCAGTAGGTCTCCCATCTACATGCTGACCCAGGTTCAGTTATAAGATCTGACAATCACATATGGAAATACTCTGCGCTGGTTAGGCCTCAACTGGAGTACTGTGCCCAGTTCTGGGCACCGCATTTCAAGAAAGATGTGGAGAAATTGGAGAGGGTCCAGAGAAGAGCAACAAGAATGATTGAAGGTCTAGAGAACATGACCTATGAAGGAAGGCTGAAAGAATTGGGTTTGTTTAGTTTGGAAAAGAGAAGACTGAGAGGGGACATGATAGCAGTTTTCAGGTATCTAAAAGGGTGTCATAAGGAGGAGGGAGAAAACTTGTTCATCTTAGCTTCTAAGGATAGAACAAGAAGCAATGGGCTTAAACTGCAGCAAGGGAGGTTTAGGTTGGACATTAGGAAAAAGTTCCTGTCAAGGTGGTTAAACACTGGAATAAATTGCCTAGGGAGGTTGTGGAATCTCCATCTCTGGAGATATTTAAGAGTAGGTTAGATAAATGTCTATCAGTATTTGGTCCTGCCATGAGGGCAGGGGACTGGACTCGATGACCTCTCGAGGTCCCTTCCAGTCCTAGAATCTATGAATCTATGTGGGTCATTATCATTCATGGATTTAAAATCAGCTAAGATCTATAAGCTCTTCATAGCTGGGGAAAAAAGTAAATACATTTTCTGATGCCACAGCAAGGTAAGAGGAAGAAGTGGTTACTCACCTTGTGCAGTAACGATGGTTCTTTGAGATGTGAGTCCCTAGGGTGCTCCACTGTAGGTGTTTGTGGGTCACTGCGCTTCTGATTGGAGATCATTGGTAGCAGTGTCCGTTCGGCCTGCACATGTGCTCTCTCCTCCTCGTGCTGTGCCTCAAGGCTAATTAGTGCTGCATGGGCAAACCACCCTCAGTTCCATCTCTACACAGAGTCCCTATCAAGAACTCTGAAGTAGAGGGCAGGAGGGTGGGTCATGGAGCACCCATAGGGACACACATTTCAAAGAACCATCATTAACTGCACAAAGTAACTTCTTCTTTGAGTAGTGTCCCTGTAGGCTCCATTGTACAGGTCTGTCTCATCTTATGCTGGGGTTACGTTCCGCAGTCAACGCCTAAAGCGAAAATCGCATATAGTCAAAATTACATTGAGTGTAATGGCGGGTGGAATCACCCGCACTACAGAAACTATTTAAATTGTGTTTTTGTTTTTTTTTGCCGACTGCCTAAAGCTGAAATCGCGCATGTTAAATGCGCCTAANCATTATCATTCATGGATTTAAAATCAGCTAAGATCTATAAGCTCTTCATAGCTGGGGAAAAAAGTAAATACATTTTCTGATGCCACAGCAAGGTAAGAGGAAGAAGTGGTTACTCACCTTGTGCAGTAACGATGGTTCTTTGAGATGTGAGTCCCTAGGGTGCTCCACTGTAGGTGTTTGTGGGTCACTGCGCTTCTGATTGGAGATCATTGGTAGCAGTGTCCGTTCGGCCTGCACATGTGCTCTCTCCTCCTCGTGCTGTGCCTCAAGGCTAATTAGTGCTGCATGGGCAAACCACCCTCAGTTCCATCTCTACACAGAGTCCCTATCAAGAACTCTGAAGTAGAGGGCAGGAGGGTGGGTCATGGAGCACCCATAGGGACACACATTTCAAAGAACCATCATTAACTGCACAAAGTAACTTCTTCTTTGAGTAGTGTCCCTGTAGGCTCCATTGTACAGGTCTGTCTCATCTTATGCTGGGGTTACGTTCCGCAGTCAACGCCTAAAGCGAAAATCGCATATAGTCAAAATTACATTGAGTGTAATGGCGGGTGGAATCACCCGCACTACAGAAACTATTTAAATTGTGTTTTTGTTTTTTTTTGCCGACTGCCTAAAGCTGAAATCGCGCATGTTAAATGCGCCTAAGATGCGACAGACCTGTAGGTGACTCCAGATCAGTATCTCTAATGGGAATGTGATGGGCTGTACCCCCGGGGTGAAGCCTGGAAGCTGTTGGAACCGCTGTACCCCCTAACTATTCATCTGGGTTGGCCTCTTCCCTCTGCTCTGCTGGTAATATACAGTCAGACCCTCTGGGCCCTGTTATCACCCAACATGACAGCAGGTGGCACCACACACCCAACTGAGTCACCTGAGTGCTTTACCTAAGCCACTCACGGACCAACAAGGGAGGTACCAGCCAATTTCTCAGCTCCTGAGCCTTGCAACCCTACTGGAGTATAAACCCAGAATTATGCCATCATGCATTGCACAGGGTTCTGTACAGTGCAAGCTCATTAAATTAGTCTGCTTCCCCCTCGATGTGGGAAAGATATACAACAGCCTTTGTTAACAGAGCTAAGATTCCCTAACACTTCACTCAAAAACACACTGGTGAAGATAAAACATAAAACAAGTTTATTAACTACAGAAAGATTATAAGTGATAGCAAATAGATCAAAGTAGATTACTTAGCAAATAAACAAAAATGCTATCTAAGCCTAACATACTACACGGGATTTGAATCAAACAGTCTCTCACCCAGTTAGATAGTACAAGCAGTTTGTAAATGTCTCATACACAGGCAGGGTTTCCTTCTTTCCTGCCTGGGACCAGCACTTCCCCAGTTCAAAGTCTTTGTTCTTCCAAAGGTATTTTCAGGTGTTGAGTTGTGGAGAAAGTGAGGCTCCTTGGTGATGTCACTTCCACCTTTTATAGTTTTTTCTATAGGGCGGGAAGTCCTTTGTTCCAAGTCAGGTTCCCAGCCCAGTTTGTGGAAAAATACAGTACCAAAATGGAGTTCAGTATCATGTGGTCTAGTCACATGCCCTTGCATGCCTCGCTGAGTCATAGCAGCCATTATTCATAGGCTGGCTGAATCATCCCCAGGGGAGGACAAGCCTTTCCCACGGCCCATTGTCTTTGCTGATGGGCTATTCTACTTGGATAGGCCATTCATGATGTGCTGGCTAGCCTGAATGCAAACGAACTTTTGGGTGTTACCCAGGGGTGATCACATTTGAAATACAAATACATAGTCAATTTTCATAACTTCAGATACAAAAATGATACATGCATACACATAAGATAATAATATTCAGCAAATTATAACATAGATATCTCACATGACACATTTTGCACAAGATGCATCATAATTATGTCATAATCATATCATAAATATACCATTATATAGTGAATACAGGGCAGTCACAGGGAGGTTGGGGCTTCAGAGTCGAGTCTGTTATGGATGATAATACTGCGGAGCCGAAGCTAGTGTTGGAAGCAGAGTCCCCAGTAATTGCATAGTATTCTGTAAAGGTATGTACAGACACCCAGGTGGCTGATCTACAGATTTCTGAGATAGCGACATTCTTGAGGAAGGCAACAGAGGAAGGCAAACTGACCTCATGGAGTATGTGCGAATTCCAGATGGAGGTACTATCTTGAGATGGTCGGTACTGAGGGCGTACATACTGATGCCATCTTCCTGGAAGCAGCATGGTCTCCTTTCCTGTACCTGACAGGCAGTACTGCTGCTTCGATGCCTGTGTCCTGGGGGTCCTTGGGCATATCAGCAGTATCTTTCGCACTGGATCCACGTGGTCTATGGGTACCATGCTTAGATGCCTTCAGTGCCATCGATACAGAGGAGACCGAATATGCCAGGGATCTCCTCTAGCTGGTTCAGGGCTCACTCTGAGGGCTCGAAGCTCTCTTTTTGGAGGTCTTATGTGGAGAGTCTGAGGATTTCTTTCTCGGTTCACCAGCCTTGGAGGTGGAAGGCTGCGGAGAAGACTCACGTCACCTGGGAGACTCTGGACCCAGGTCAGACACTGGCTGATGAGCTCCCTCCATGAGGAGCAGATTTAGTTTCAGTTCCCATTTTTTCAGGATCTGGTTTTTGGCTGCTGACAGACAGTACGCTTCTGTGGAATGTGGCCCTCCCCGAGGCAACGGACAAAACAGGAATGCCCAACCATTACCAGAATGGACTCCTTGCAGGAGAGGCACCTCTTAAACCTGGGCGAACCAGGCATACCTGTTACTGAGGGCAATCCCCAGTTAAGGGGGGGAAAAGGGAAGAGAAAAAACTAAAGGGAAACTCTATGATACTAAGAAGAACACTAAAACTAGCTAAGAATTAATTTCTAAAGAGTAAAGTATCTGTGAACGCACTGCTAATTGCTCAGTTTCTAGCCGGGGTAGTTTAGATGGAATTGAGAGCGGTTCATCTGCACAGTGCTAATTAGCCTCGAGGCAGAGCATGAGGAGGGGGAGCGGATGTTCAGGCCAAACGGACACTGCTACCAAAGATCTCTGTTCAGAAGCGCAAGGACGCACATACACCTACAGTGGAGCACCCATAGGGACACTACTCGAAGAAGAACTAGGTTATTTCTAAGGCAAGAAAATGTCTTTCCTGTTCACTTGAACAGTGTTTGTTGTTATTCTTCGAGTCTACTAGCATTCTGCAGACAATAAGGTGTTTTCCCCTGCAAATTGTAGAATACTACTTCTCTGTTTATAAATCAAACATACCTCATAAAAACAAAATGCAATCACTGACTGTTAAGCAGTCTTGTGACAGGTCCACATGAATCTTTCATAAGGAACAACGCAAGAGCTATGCTGGACATTGCTTCCTTCACTTACAGCCATACTAGCCAGTTCTGCACCTCCCCCACATGATCCTGGAAATATGGTATGCTGGAGCAGGTCAAAGAATCGATGGGGCATTCTTATGCCCCAACTATTCTGCACCTGAATGGGAGAGGCGCAATCCATGCTCCATAACACAGCACTCAGTTCTGAGTTTCAGACTTACAGATCCTAGGAAACTGATGTGCTTTCTACTGAAAAACCTGTTTAGATGTCTAGGACAATCTGGAGCACTTTTAACTATATCAAATAAGCACAAGTATTTACATTTTTTATCCATGGTCACGTATGATGAATCCAAAAGTATCTAGGCTCCAAACCATCTACTTGCAAAGAAATACAAGTAACAAAACCATAGGACCATCAGCTTGAGGAAAGGAGTTCCTTCATCTTAAGCATACAAATAACTCACTGTACCTTTGAACTTCCTGTTGAATTTCACCAAAATCAATACAAAAAATGACATTGCAGATATTAAGTCCATACATGACATCCAGATTTTAATAGCAGAAACAACAATGCAACTTACTTTTAACTTTGAACCAAACAACAGACAATCTGCTCTTCTTACTATCTTCAACCATTTATGGGCATCAATTAATGAAAAACCTTCCTGAAATTAAGCAAAAAAATAGTGACTTGTACAGAAAACCTGTAAAGCAGAAGGACCCAGTTATGCAAGCTAATAAACTGACCCTGGTCAGTAAATGAGAAAATATTTACAACATGAATTTAAGGCAGAAGAAATTCTTTCAGAAATAAAGAATGTAAATACAAATCTTATGATATTTTTCATTCAAAATATATAATAAACAATATTTATCATACATAAACATAACATATTTACATGTACAATATAACATTTCCAGAGTTTCATTCGTTTTTACCTCAGTATGAATTAAGTTAAAAAACATATCTACAGCAGTACCAGTACATTAAACTAAAATTTTATTTTTAAATATATTTCACAATTCATACATAATGAAAGGCAATTTGACTTGTACTATATAATGCCTTCCACAAAGAGCTTTGAATTCTACTCACAAATCCCATGCAGTAGCCCTAGAGGGCAGCAGAGGGCATGCAAGTCTTGAGAATGTGATACCAGTGGGCTTGTCTCAAGCTGAGAAAGATTCTTAGGTATTTTCTTAAGAAAACGATAATAATTCTATCAAATTATTAAAGCTTATGCTCCAATTATGTTGACTGTGAATCTCCTCACATAAGCAGTACATTAAGCTACAAAGTTTAGCATGTGGTACTAATTTAGGAAACTGATAAGCTGACTATACAAATATAGCATACACACTGGCTATGCATGTCAAAGCTATTTCACAGAGTGTTGTATACTCAGGACTAGACTTCCACCATGGAACTCTAGTACACTGCTGTCCAGGTTAAAAAAAGTTTAAACATCACCTGAAATACTCTAGCGGGGGGAAATGGTCAATCTATTATCTCCAAGCTACTGCCTAATCACAGACTTCCCTTGCCCATTAGCTTCTTGGGATATAGCAATGAAATGTACTTATTTAAGTTATATAGATTTCATCTTTTAAAAGCTGTGTTGGCAAAAGAATTAATGTGAAATATCTATGTATTGTAAATAAAATTAGATTGCTCAATAAATACGTCAGCAGGATCTCAATTGAACAGTTTTTATTCATTCGTTACAAACAGTTTAGAGGAGCATGAAGGACCCCTAGAAGGATTTCTGAGGCAGACAAAGATAAGAGAAAAGCTCAAAGGGGACAAATGGCAATGACAAAGCTCAGAAGAATATTTAGAGAGGCAGAAGGAAGATGAAATGAAGGCAAAGATGGAGGAAGAGAGTTAAAAACAGCACAAAGGGAGTTAGCTAAGCATGATGTGAGCTGTACATGATCTGAAACCGTACCAAGTGTAGGCCTGTTGACTCAAGCCAAGTGTTTCTATTTGAGTTTATTACATAGATATTTACTGAAATAGCATAAATCCCCTAGAACTAGGGTTCTCAGACCTTTTCTCAGTGAGGACCATATCTTAATAGAGAGATGGTCCATGAGACAATCTCCTCCCCCATTCTTGAATGTATAGCATGCTTGTGGCAACTACTACAGTTGCTTACATGCAAAAGTAATATCAGGAAAGGATTTAATGTATTTTAGCTACCTTTCAATGAAGATCAGCAACCAGAAACAAGGAAGAGAGCCAACACCATTTTACCAGCCAGCTTTCCTCAGACTACCAGCGGTTCACAGACCACAGTTTGAGAACCGCTGCTCAGGAGTCAAACATAAGTCAAAAGCAAACAACTACAAAAAATAAGGAAGTAGAAACAATCTAGCAAACAACAACAAATCATAATATTAGATGCAGAAGCAATTCCTGAACCAAACTGGCTGGTATGAGTCACCAAGAAGCCAAATAACAGAAATGTAAGACCACAAAATGAGTTTTGTCATGACCAACATACGATTTTATTACTGTTTCTTCCCCTCAAGAATAGGATTTTGAATCCTGCTAGCTGGAAAAGGCAGCTGTGATGAGGTCGCAGATAGAATCATCCTTGATTGCTAATTTTCAGCAATAGCTGCATACAACATATAAAAGGGAAGAAAGACAAAAAAAGGGGACGTAGAGAAACTGAGGGTAGAGATAAAGAAATAAAGGGAGGGAAAAGGGAAACCCAGAAATCCAGTGGAGGGTGAGAGACCCCTCTGCCCCAAAGAAAAAAAAGTGCTTTCAACATCAGCTAAGAGAGAGGTAGCTGAGTTACCTTTTTTCACTATATATAAATAGGTTTGATTTTATATACCTAATGACATGAATATCTCAGAAGACATGCCTAGTAAAGCAACACCTGCCTGGTCTTATTGATCAGAACTGGTCAGTACTTCAATGGGAGACACCTCACCCCTTACTCCCACTCCTGCATATTAGGTTGTACTGGGGAGTCAGTAGATGGCACTTTCTCCAAGTGAGAGCTAAACCAATGTACCATGCCTCAGATAAAATTTAAAACCAAAATGCTGAGTACCTATTATAGTCATTAAGGATACCATGACACTTTTCCAGAGAATACTGGCTAAATTCCATTTTGGTAACTACAGTCCACATATCTACAATTCTACCTCTTATTTAATTGAATATGGTATTCTTCAATTCCTGTCATGTTATTACACATACGGTATTTCTAAAGAGCCCCAAACTGTTGCATCTGGACACACTTCACATGGTTTAATTATCATTTAGCAACATGAGAATTGCCAATACCAGATCAGACCAATGATCCAGCTAATCCACCATCCCATTTTAGGCAGTAGCCAGTTTCAAAAGAGGGCACAAAATCTCCATAATGGACAATAATAGAATAATGTGCCCACAGAGGAAATTTCTTGCTAATCCTAGGCAGTTAGTGGTCACACAATTCTCTCTAAAGTATACAAAAGTAGTAAGAGATTACAAATGTATCCATTCTGGTATGCCAAATTTCCAAACACATTTTAAGTTGAGACATGTACATGTTTTGAATATCCTAATTTATATTCATTCTGTTGGACCCACTGGGGAGAAGATAAGATTTACATGCTGAGATGCGATGAAGTAAAACAACACCTACCATAAACTGTATAAAAATACCCCCAAAACTTCTAGAGTATTGGGTAGCATTTTACATTAAGTATTTCTAAGTTAACTGTACACTGTACAGTGTACTCAGAGATACTCAGCCTAATTATGTTCTCAGTTATGTAGAAATTGACCCACAATACAAAGTATTACTTAACACTGAATACAGAGAAGTATTAGTAACTTACTGGCTAAAAATATACTGTGTGCCCATAAATTTTTTAATTAAATGTTTGAACAAAATTCAGACAATGTTAAATCTGAGTTTTCAATCACTAACATAAAGAAATTAGGTTACATTTCCTACAGAAATGTCATCCTTGTTTAGCTGTGCAGATACAATAAAATGGGGTGGCATTACATGAACACATAAAATAAAGCAAAATGCTAAGTGTGCATCTACTGTTAAATTAAAGGTGTGGTTTAAAACTAGAGGTGAGTCAAAATTAAAAGCCCTAATCAGAAACTCTTCAAATGTGGAAGGGGATTCACTTTTGATTACCCACATCCACTCCAGATCCTTCAACTATAGCCTGTGTCATATGCAAAATCCGGAAGGGATCTCTGGTTCCTATTCAGTTGTAACTGAAATAACGAGAGAACAAATAATCTCAAGATTTTGCACCATTTAAGATGGTAGAAGTTTTGAGAGAACAGAACATAAGATTTCACTGCCTGCAATGTACTATGAAACCCAGCCCTAGACATATGCTTCAATTCTTAAGCTAAGCACTGTCTCCTTGGCTCATTTCCAGATTTAACACTTATATTGATCTTATAGATGAAGTTTTAAAATATTCTTATAGAAACAAAGTATTTAAAAAATCTGTGTATAAAATGTGCTGTGCATAACCCATGGGGAGACATAAAGGACTTCCACCTCACCACTTACACAAAAGTCTAATAATTAAGTCTACGAATCATTCACGGAGGGCACGGAAGTCACGGCTTCTGCAACCTCTGTGAATTTTGCAGCGCTGGTATAGCTGACCCCAGGACCATCCCACCAGCTAGGGAAACCCCGGGGCAGCTGCACCGGCCGCTGCTCTGGCAGCCCCAGGCAGCTGGTCCCCTGCGCTGCCCTGGAGCAGTGGTCCGGGACCAGCGGCGGTGGCGGCGTGGCTCTGGGCCGTCCCCTGCCCAGACCACCGGCAGCAGGGCCCTGGGCCGCCCCTCGCCCAGACCAGTAGCGGTGACGGGGCCCTGGGCCGTCACCCTCATGGAGCGGCAGCAAGGGGGCCCTGGGCTGCCCGCTGCCCAGAGCGGCAGCGGGGCCATGGGCCACCCCCCAGCAGCAGCGGGGCCCCAGGTCACCCCCTGGCCACCCCCCAGCAGCGGCAGGGGGGCCCGGGCTGCCCCTCCAGCAGAAGCGTCACCCCACACTGTCCCCCCCAGCAGCAGTCTTCAGGAGCACCCCCATCCAGCAGGTAAGAGGTCACTGGTATTTTTAGTAAATTCATGGACAGGTCATGGGGCTGTGACTTTTTGTTTATTGCCCATGACCTGTCCATGACTTTTACTAAAAATACCTGTGACTAAAACATAGCCTTACTAATAATGTACAAAGCGTAAATGAAGAAAGGCCAAGTACTAAGCCTAGTAGTTTTGGCAGGAGCAGAGCAGTCCACCTGGATATTGTAAGCACAGAAGACAAGGCATATTTTGATAGGGAACCACTATTCATACCCCACAGTATCTTAGAAGCATTTTAATGGATGAACAATCTCTTCCTGGGGTAGGTAGAGCCTGTGGCTGCTAGCTTAACTGCTAGCAGTTGCTATCAGATGCTTGGAAATGATATCAGGGAAGGCACTAAGTATGAGCAATGCCTCCCCAGTATCACAGTTGTGAGTTGGGAAAGAGGGGAAATTCCTTCTTTGCTCACAGACAGCTGAGAATAACACAGAATGGCTTAGCTGCATAGCTTAAAGAGATTCTTCAGGTGACAGCACTGAAACAACAAATAGCAGAGGGAGCTGACACAAAGGCCAAGAAATTGCAGCTATATGGGGCAGAGAAAGTACAAAAGCCCCGTCAGTAATCCCTTTATCCATGCAAGTGTCATTTTGTCCAAAACTAAAATAAAAAAAACAAACAAGTGTCACAGAATCTGGTATGGGTCACAGCTGAGGGCCAATCTCAGGTAAGACTCGAAAAACTGGGCAGACGCTCCCTCACTGGTGGTATATTCTATAATTAGATTTAACCAAGATAGCAACAAATGTGTGCTCCTGGTTGCTATACTAGCTTAACATGGAGCCATACACAGTCCCCTTAGACACTCCAGCCTATATTATCACCCAAACAAACTGGACTTCTGTGATGAAAGATGAAAGCCTCTGTGACGGGTTGGGTCACAGAGACCCCTTGGGACTGCCACCTGATGTGCTGAGACTACCTCTGAGCCCGTTTTTCCTGGCAGCTTGGGACTTCAGTACCCTGTCTTGTTGAGGCAGACACACTAGCCTGCTGCAAACACAGACCCAGGTCTGAACCACATCCCCCAAAAGCTGCAGACTTAACTGAAAACAGCTTAAGTGCTCCTGGCTCCAGCACCTAGTTCCCAATGGGATCCAAACCCCAAATAAATCCGTTTTACTCTGTATAAACCTTATACAGGGTAAATTCATAAATTGTACGCCCTTTATAACACTGAGAGAGAGAGATATACAGCTGTTTGCTCCTCCAGGAATGAATTACTTGCTCTGGGTTAATTAATAAGCAAAAAGTGATTTTATTAAGTATAAAAAGTAGGATGTAAGTGGTTCCAAGTAATAACAGACAGAACAAAGTAAATTACCAAGCAAAAGAAAACAAAAACACGCAAGTCTAAGCCTAATACAGTAAGAAACTTATTACATTTGAAACCTTTCCCTCAGAGATGTTCCAATAAGCTTCTTTCACAGACTAGACTCCTTTCTAGTCTGGGCCCAATCCTTTCCCCTAGTACAGTCCTTGTTCCAGCTCAGGTAGCTAGGGGATTTCTCATGACTGCAGCCCCCTTTGTTCTGTTCCACCCTCTTATATACCTTTGGCACAAGGCGGGAATCTTTTGTCTCTTTGGATCCCCACCCCTCCTTCTAAATGGAAAAGCACCAGGTGACATGGTCACACGTTACTGTAAAACCTCCTTCTTCATTATCTTTACTACATAGCAAGACTTGCAGGTAAACAAAGCCATCCACAGTCAATTGTCCTAGTTGATGGGAGCCATCAAGATTCCAAACCACCATTAATGGCCCACACTTTGCATAACTACAATAGGATCTCAGGGTTATATTTTATATTCCTAGTTTCAGATACAAGAATGATACATTTATACAAACAGGATGAACACACTCAGTAGATTATAAGCTTTGTAATGATACCTTACAAGAGACCTTTTGCATGAAGCATATTCCAGTTACATTATATTCACACTCATTAGCATATTTTCATAACATCATATGGAGTGCAACATCACAGCCTCTGTTTGCCAGAAGCTGGGAATGGGCAACAGGGGATGGATCACTTGATGATTACCTGTTCTGTTCACTCCCTCTGTGGCACCTGGTATTGGCCACTGTCAGAAGACAGGATACTGGGCTAGATGGACTTTTGGTCTGACCCAGTATGGCTGCTCTCTTATGTTCTCATTAAAACCAAAAATCACTACACATTAGGTTCTTCCAGCCCCAGGGGGCCAGTCACTTATCCAGGTCAATGGATGGTCAGGACCTTACACCAAAGACAACACTGTAGCCAGTCCTTTAGTAAACTAAAGATTAATTAAGAAAAAGAAGTGAGAGTTGCTAAAAGGTTAAAGAAAAAATACATTACAGTTGGATCAAAGTATATAGTCCAAAACAATAGCAGGGGTGTTAAATATTCCAATTTTCTATAAATCTCTCTGGGTTGCCCAAATAGTTTTGGGGACCTCAGTCCTTTTGTTTGAAATTTCCCCACTTATAATTCACCAGTCCAGAGATGGGGTAGGAAAGAGGTGGCCTGGGGCCTTTGTTCTCCCCTTTTATATCTTAACCCTTTTGGCTGAAAAAATCCTGGCTGTGTCATGGGTCAGGCACTTCCATGGCGTACGTGCTTTGCCATCAGTCCTTCAGATGAATTGCAAATTTTGCTGGCACTTTCTGCGTACACATTTGAGGTGCCTTCAGGAATGATATACAGAGGCCCATGTTTGCAGTTCTGTTTACAGTTATCCCTGAAGAGCTAACTTGTGGGCATTTCTCAGACTCACAACATGTTTGAGTTACAAACATATAGCAAAATTTCATAACGCCATATACAATATCGATATACACATTATAACAAGATGATAATACTCAGGAGGTTACAACTTTTCCAGTGATACATCCCAAGGCATACTTTATATAAGATTTATCACAATTTTGTAACAGTGGTGACCATTTTAGTGTAGATGGTCACCTTCCACTTTAGACAGCATCACAAGTTCCAAGAACTCTTCTCCCACTCCACAGTTGGACCCAGCCTCCACTGCCCACTTGTTAATTTTTGAAACAAGCACTCGTGCTTTCTCCCAGGCTGCCCTTCATTCTTTGCAGAAGTTTCTGGTAAACATCCACAAAACTCATTATCCTCTTTCAAAACTCTCCTTGGCTCAAGCTTTACAAAAAATGAGAACCTAAGAGTCCATAAATGAGGCTCTTAGGTGCTACAATAATGATAATACCAATAATAATAAATAATAAGTTACTGAAGCCCTTACACAACATCTTCAACAAGAGAGACTGAGGGACCCCCACATCAGAGTATCCCATAGACCTATGATTAGAGCATACTCCTGAGAGGTGGCAGATCCCTGTTAAAATCCTTTCCCCCTTACTCAGGAACAGGGGGCGGGGGGGGGGGAACTGAACCTGGATCTCCCATATCCCAGGGGAGTGCTCTCACCCCAGGCTAAAAGTTATAAGGTGCACCACCATCTGTTTTGTGTGGGGCGAGGTAGGCACCTAAGTAATTCCCACAGGAAATGCCTTAGGCGCCTAAGCTGCGTGACTCCAGGCATCAGGTTCCCATTCAGAAATATGCACCTCCCTGCAGTCTAGATGTAGGTGCCTATCTCTGTGAGAGGGACAGGGCTTTGCATACAGCCTTGTTGTCAGCTGGCTGCCTAGAATGCTGCCTTTTGTGGATAACAGTCTTAAGTGCCTATCTCTCTCCATTCAATATATAGGGAACCCAGGCACCTAACTCAGACTTTGTGGATTGCAGTGGTGTTCTTGTGATTTTCTAGGCGCCTTAAAGTTATGCATTGCAATGTTCAGTGTTGCAATGACTATCTCCCTTTCTGGATCTGAGCCGAAGTTTTTTCTTTGAAAAGATAGTTACTTACCTTATAATAATGGGAGGTTCTTTGAGATGTGTAGTCCCTATCTGTATTCTACTGTGGGTACACTTGTACTCCATGAGCCTGGAGTCAGAGAATTTTGAAATCAGTGTCCATTGGTCCACACATGTGCCCTCGCTCTCCTCATGCCTCCAACTGAGGAGACAACGGGCAGGGCAGTCCGACCATCTCTCCAGTTCCTTCACTATCACAAAGCAAAAGATGATCCAAAGCAGTGGGGAAGGAGAGAGGTAGTGGAATACAGATACGGACCACATATCTTGAAGAACCTCCAGTTACTTACAAGATAAAAAACAGTTACCTACCTCTCGTAACTGTTGTTCTTCAAGATGTGTTGCTCATATCCATTCCAATAGGTGAAATGGCCCTTTTGGACTCCTTGGGCCTATCATCAGGCTCAGGATCAGGACTCCAGGGCCGCATTGGTGGCATCCACACCCCGTGCTCCCCCTTCAGCAACATCGGTGTCACGCCACACCCCCAGGGCTCTGGAGGACCCCGCGTGGGACAAGGATTCTGAGCCTTCACACTCAGGCGCAGCACCCGAACCAGCGCCACCAGTTGTACAGGAGCCATCTCCAGTTACAGGGGGGACCGACACACCCAACCCAGCCTCTAGGGAGCCAGAAGGGCGGGAAGACCCGGTTCCACGGGCCTCCTCCTCGCCAGACGAGGTGGTGGCGGGCACCACCACCATCCTACCAGTGATGGACACCAGGGGACACCAGGACCTTCTTAGGAGGGTGGCCCTAAACCTAAACCTCCAAATGGAGGAGGTTATGGAAGAGTCGGGCCCGATGGTGGACATCCTTGCCCTGGAGGGTCCATCTAGGGTGGCTTTGCCCCTGATAAGAATGATCGAGAACACTACTAGGGTGCTCTGGCAGACTCCGGCCTCGATACCACCCACCGCTAAAGGGGTGGAGAGACGTTATTTTGTGCCACAGAAAGGGTATGAACACCTTTTCACCCATCCCCAACCGGGGACTCTAGTGGTCGATGCAGCAAATCACAAGGAGCGGCAGGGGCAGCCAGGTCCCGTTCCTAAGTCACAGGACACTGAGAAGCTGGACCTTTTCAGCCGAAAGGTCTACTCGACCGGTGTGCTCCAGCTTCGAGTGGCCAACCAGCAAGCGGTACTCAGCCACTATGCTTTCAATTCCTGGAGTGCATTAGCAAAGTTTCAGGAGTTGCTCCTGGCTGACTTGCACAAGGAGTTCAGTGTGCTTCTAGAGGAGGGCAGGGTGGTCTCAAGAACCTCCCTCCAGGCTGCATTAGCCACAACAGACTTGGTGGCTTGGACTATGGCCACCGCCATTACAATGAGACGCAGCACGTGGCTGCAGGTGTCGGGTATACCACTGGAGGTCCAGAACACTATCCAGGACTTGCCCTTTGACTGTGCGGGCTTGTTTGCCCAAAATACGGACTCTCACTTGCACAGTCTTAAGGACTCGCGGGCGACTCTAAAGCCTTTGGGGATCCACACCCCTGCATCCCAAAGAAAGCCATTTAAGCCTCAGCCCCGTCCCACTTCTATTCCGGGCCCCCGAGGCGAGACTCGTCCAGGAGACGGGGCAGGAATAATAGGAGGCGCCCGTCACAGTCCTCCTCAGGCCAAGGCCAGGGTTCTTTGAAACAGCCCCCTGGCCCGAAGCCAAGCTTTTGAAGATGTGCCCGAGGACGGAGCGCCAGTACCGAGCTCAGATCCTTACCCCCTCTTTGTGAATCGACTGTTCCACTTCAACCGTGCTTGGTCCCAGATCACGTCAGATCCCTGGGTCCTGAGCACGATGGACGTGGGATATTCTTTCCAATTCTGTTCCCTCCCACCCCCCTTCCCTGTCCCTCTTCAAGGGCCCTTCTCACAAACAACTCCTTCTGCAGGAGGTGCAATCACTCCTCGCTCTAGGGGCAATAGAGGAGGTTCCTCGGGAGTTCAGGGGCAAGGGGTTCTACTCCCGCTAGTTCCTCATCCCCTAGGCCAAGGGTGGGCTCCGGTTTATCCTGGATCTGCGAGACCTCAACACATTCATAAGGAAAGTGAAGTTTTCCATGCTCTCCCTGGCCTCCATCATTCCTTCCCTGGATCAGGGGGACTGGTATGCCGCCCTCGACTTGAAAGATGTGTACTTTCATATCTCCATTATCCCAGCCCACGGACAATTTCTTCGCTTTGTGGTCAGCAGCCAGCACTACCAGTTCAGGGTGCTCCTGTTTGGGCTTTCGGCAGCCCCCCGGGTATTCACAGAGTGTATGGCGGTCGTGGCAGCCTTCCTCCGCAAACGTCAGGTGCAAGTTTTCCCGTACCTGGATGAATGGCTCATCAAGGCCAAGTCACAAGCGCAGGCTGCGGAGCATGTGTCTCTGGCTCGGGCCACTTTCCTCAGGCTGGGCCTCATATTGAACGTGCCCAAATCCACACTAGCCCCGACACAGAAAATAGAATTCACAGGAGCTCTCTTAGACTCCATGCAAGCCAGGGCGTTCCTGCCCGAGCCGCACTTTCAAGCACTCAGGGACATTATCGAGAACCTTCGCCGATTCCCCACAACAACGGCCAGAAATTGCATGAAACTGTTGGGGCATATGGCGGCCTGCACAAACGTGGTCCAGCACGCCAGATTGCTCCTTCGGCCTCTCCAGGCGTGGTTGGCACAGATACACAGGCCCAGCAGGGACCCACTGGACAGATTAGTCACCCTCCCCCCTCTCATTCTCGAGTCTCTCCGCTGATGGCTGCATCCACAAGAGGTCTGTGCGGGAGTACCCTTTGCCAACCCCAACCTACGCTATTGCTGCATCGACCACTAGAGTCCCCGGTTGGGGTTGGGGATGGGTGAAAAGGTGCACCCACAGTGCACATAGGGACCAGCACTCGAACAAGAAGAGAAAGTTACTTCTTCTTTGAGTGATTGCTCATGTGCATTCCAAAAGGGTGTGTGCGCGCGCCACGTGCACAATCATCGAAAGGTATTTCCCCTAGCGGTACCTGTCAGGTCGGCTGTGGAGACCCCTGGAGTGGCATCTTCATGGTGGTGTATATAGGTCTCTGCCGACCCGCCGCCTGCTGGCTCAGTTGGGGAGCGCACCTGGGCAATATCAGAACCCAAGGCCTATGTCCCACGGAGAACTATCGCTGCACATCAATGTAAGGGAGCTGAGGGCAGTTTCTTTGGCATGCCAAGCATTCCGGGCCCCCCTTCAGGGTGCATGTGTGACGGTGCTGACGGACAACACCACAGCAATGTTCTATATAAACAAACAGGGTGGTGCTCGCTCCTCTCTCCTGTGCCAGGAAGCCCTCGGGCTGGGAGACTTTTGCATCGCCCACTCAATACACCTGGAGGCGTCGTATTTTCCGGGAGCGCAAAACGAGCTAGCCAACTGCCTCAGCCGCTCGTTTCACAGTCATGAATGGTCCCTCAGGGCGGACATCATGCTCTTGATTTTCCAGAGGGGGGGCTTTCCCCACATAGACCTGTTCACGACGTGGAGCAACAGGAAGTGCCAGCGGTTCCACTCATTTCTGAACCACAGCCCAGGCTCCATCGCGGATGCCTTTCACCTTTCATGGACGAGTCACATGCTGTACGTGTTCCCGCCCTTCCCTCTCATACACAAAGTCCTCCTCAAGGCTCGCCGGGACAGGGCTTCCTTGATCCTCATAGCGCCAGCGTGGCCCCGCCAGCACTGGTTCACCACACTGTTGAACCTCTCAGTGGACAGACCAGTAGCCCTTTCCGTGTGCCCGACCCTCATCACACAGGACCACGGGTCTACAACACCCCAACCTGGAGTCCTTCCACCTCATGGTATGGAAACTCCGGGTACGTCTACACTACGGGATTACTCCGAAGTTACTGAATTCGATTTTTTGAAACCGATTGTATAAATTCGATTGCACGCGGCCACAGTAAGCGGATTAATTCGGCGGTGCGCGTCCATGTACCGAGACTAGTGTTGAATTCCAGAGCGTTGCACTGTGGGTAGCTATCCCATAGCTATCCCATAATTCCCGCAGTCCCCCCCGCCCATTGGAATTATGGGTCGAGATCCCAATGCCTGATGGGACAAAAAATATTGTCGCGGGCGGTTCTGGGAACATCCTCTCCCTCCCTCCGTGAAAACAACGGCAGACAACCGTTTCGCGCCTTTTTTCCTTGGTGAACTGTGCAGACGCCATAGCTCAGCAAGCATGGAGTCCGCTCAGCTCAGGACAGCAGTCATGAACATTGTTAACACCTCGCGCATGATCGTGCAGTTTATGCTGAACCAGGACCAGAAAAGCCAGGCGAGGAGGAGGCGGCTACGGCAGCGCGGCGACGAGAGTGATGAGGACATGGACATGGACACAGAATTGTCTCGCGCCACGGGCCCCGGCGCTTTGGAGATCATGTTGGCAATGGGGCAGCTTCTCGCTGTGGAACGCCGATTCTGGGCCCGGGAAACAAGCACTGACTGGTGGGACCGCATAGTGCTGCAGGTGTGGGACGATTCCCAGTGGCTGCGAAACTTTCGCATGCGTAAGGGCACTTTCCTGGAACTTTGTGACTTGCTTTCCCCTGCCCTGACGCGCCAGAACACCAAGATGAGAGCAGCCCTCACAGTTGAGAAGCGAGTGGCGATAGCCCTGTGGAAGCTTGCAACACCGGACAGCTACCGGTCAGTCGGTAATCAGTTCGGAGTGGGAAAATCTACCGTGGGGGCTGCTGTCATGCAAGTAGCCAAAGCAATCGTTGAGCTGCTGCTAAAAAAGGTAGTGACGCTGGGAAATGTGCAGCTCATTGTGGATGGCTTTGCTGCAATGGGATTCCCTAACTGTGGTGGGGCGATAGATGGAACCCATATCCCGATCTTGGCACCGGAGCACCAGGGCAGCCAGTACATAAACCGCAAGGGGTACTTTTCTATGGTGCTGCAAGCAATGGTGGATCACAAGGGACGTTTCACCAACATCAACGTGGGATGGCCGGGAAGGGTTCATGACGCCCGCGTCTTCAGGAACACTAGTCTGTTTAAACGGCTGCAACAAGGGATTTACTTTCCAGACCGGAAAATTACCATTGGGGATGTTGAGATGCCCATCGTTATCCTTGGGGACCCAGCCTACCCCTTAATGCCGTGGCTCATGAAGCCATACACAGGCAGCCTGGACAGTACTCAGGAGCGGTTCAACTACAGGCTGAGCAAGTGCAGGATGGTGGTAGAGTGTGCCTTTGGACGTTTAAAAGGTCGCTGGCGCTCGTTACTGACTCGCTCGGACCTCAGCCAAACCAACATCCCCATTGCTATTGCAGCTTGCTGTGTGCTCCACAATCTCTGTGAGAGCAAGGGGGAGACCTTTATGGCGGGGTGGGAGGCTGAGGCAAACCGCCTGGCCGCTGATTACGCGCAGCCAGACACCAGGGCGATTAGAAGAGCACACCAGGAAGCGGTGCGCATCAGAGAAGCTCTGAAAACAAGTTTCAGTGCTGCCCAGGCTCCTGTGTGAAAGTTATGTTTGTTTGTCCCTGTTGAAAACCCGCCCACTTGATTCACTCATTCCCTGTAAGCAACCCACCCTTCCCCCTTCCCCCTTCGATCCCAGTTTTATTTAAAAAAAAATAAAGTCAGTGTCGTTTTCAAATTACAAATCAAGAACTTTTTATTAACGGGGGGTAATGAACATAGGGAGAGAAATAACCAGGTAGTCCGGGTGGGGTTTGGGAGGAGGGTAGGAGTGAAGGAACAGGGCAGGAACAACATTCAAAATAATGAGAGCCTTTTGCTCGGGCTCTCTAATGGGGTGGACTGGCAGGTTGCACGGAGCTTCCCCCCCCGCGTTCTTACACGTCGGGGTGAGGAGGCTACGGGACTTGGGGAGGGGGGAGGGCGGTTATAGAGGGGCTGCAGCGGCACCCGGTAATCCGGCAGCTGCCGTTCCTGGAGCTCCACCAGACGCCGGAGCATGTCTGTCTGATCACGCAGCAGCCCCAGCGTTGCATCCCGCCACTTCTCCTCTCGGGCGTCCCTCCTCTCCTCGCGTTCGTCCCTTCTCTCCTCACGTTCATCCCTTTTCTCCTCCCGTTGGTCCCTCATGTCCTCCCGCTGGTCCCTCTTCTCCTCACGGTCACTGGCCTCTTGACGGAATTTCAATACAGTCTCCTTCCAATCGTTAAAATTAGCTCTCTCATCCCGGGTCGACTGCATTATTTCCGAGAACATATCGTCTCGGGTGCGCCTCTTTCGCCTCCTTATCTGGGAGAGCCTTCGTGCTGGGGGCGGGAGGATGGAAGAATTTGCAGCTGCAGTAGGAGGGAAAAAAAGGAGAGAAGTATGTAAAAAGATACATTTTATAGAACAATGCTTATACTCTTTCACGGTGAACACTTTTCACATTACATAGCAATGTACAAGGTCGCTTTTTGCATCTTATATTGAGTGCCCGCGGCTTTGGTGTTAGAGATCACAGCAGACGCAGGGCCGGGCAACAGAATTCGGCTTGTATGCAGCCATGGTAAGCCACTGTCCTGCTGCTTCTGCATTAAATCAGAGCCCTCCTTTCCCATAGCAAGCAAAGCCCTTTACGTGCTGCGGTTTTCCTGTTACCGTGCAGCATCAGATAACATAATAACTTGCCCCCACCCACCCATTCAATTCTGTGGGATGACCCCCTCCCCCCACCACGTGGCTGGTACCATGGAAGATCCATGCAGATCGCAAACTAGCCCCCCCATCCACTTCTGTTGGATGATCGCGTTACCCCTCCCCCCACCACGTGGCTGGTATCAGGGAAGACCCCTGCTAGCCAAACGCGAAAAACTCAGCGACATTATCCACCCCCTCCCCCCCGCCCGCTTGGCTAACTGCAGGGAAAGATTTCTTTTCAGCTACAGGCAAACAGCCCAGTAGGAACGGGGCCACCTCTGTCCCCCTAATTACATTCCCATATCTCAAACAGGTTACCCTGAACGATATCACTCTCCTGAGGATAACACAGCAAGATAAAGAGCGGATGTTGCTTGAATGCCAGCAAACACCGGGACCATACGCTGCCAAGCTTTGTCAAGCAATGATACCGGATTACTTGCTGCTAGCATGGCGCGGTCAAGTGTCCTACCATGGAGGACGGAATAAGGCTGCCCTGCCCAGAAACCTTCTGGAAAAGCTTTTGGAGTACCTCCAGGAGAGTTTCATGGAGATGTCCCTGGAGGATTTCAACTCCATCCCCAGACACGTTAACAGACTTTTCCAGTAGCTGTACTGGCCGCGAATGCATCCCAAGTCCCCAGGGCAAATTAATCATTAAAAAAATACTTGTTTTAAACCATGTTTGATATATTTGAAAAGGTACACTCACCAGAGGTCCCTTCCAGGGGGTCTGCGATGCCGCCTTGGGAGGGTTCGGAGGGCACTTCGGTCAGGGTCAGAAACAGGTCCTGGCTGTCGGGGAGAATGGAGTGCTGTGTGCTCTCCACAAGCTCGTCCTCGTCCTCGTCCTCCTCTTCCCCATCCGCAGATTCGTCATGCAAGGATGAAATTAACCCCTCCTCGGAGTCCACGGTCAGGGGTGGGGTAGTGGTGGCGGCTCCCCCGAGAATTGCATGCAGCTCCTCGTAGAAGCGGCATGTCTGCGGCTCTGCCCCGGACCGTCCGTTTGCCTCCTTGGTTTTCTGATAGGCCTGTCGGAGCTCCTTCACCTTAATACGGCACTGATAGGAGTCCCGATTGTGGCCTCTCTCCATCATGCCCTTGGAGATCTTGTCGAAA
>QXTE01000344.1:982097-1073109 GCA_003942145.1 Platysternon megacephalum
TCCTCCTCTTCCCCGTCCGCAGATTCGTCATGCAAGGATGAGATTAACCCCTCCTCGGAGTCCACGGTCAGGGGTGGGGTAGTGGTGGCGGCCCCCCCGAGAATTGCAT
This sequence comes from Platysternon megacephalum, assembly GCA_003942145.1. Classification (NCBI taxonomy): domain Eukaryota; kingdom Metazoa; phylum Chordata; order Testudines; family Platysternidae; genus Platysternon; species Platysternon megacephalum. The sequence continues at coordinate 982,207 of QXTE01000344.1, forward strand.
GCAGCTCCTCGTAGAAGCGGCATGTCTGCGGCTCTGCCCCGGACCGTCCGTTTGCCTCCTTGGTTTTCTGATAGGCCTGTCGGAGCTCCTTCACCTTAATACGGCACTGATATGAGTCCCGATTGTGGCCTCTCTCCATCATGCCCTTGGAGATCTTGTCGAAAGTTTTTGCATTCCGTCTCTTGGAACGTAGTTCTGCGAGCACTGAATCCTCTCCCCATATAGCGATCAGATCCAGTATCTCGCGTGTGGTCCATGCTGGTGCTCTTTTGCGGTTGTCGGACTGCATGGCTACCTGTGCTGTTCAGCTCTGTGTGGTCACCTGTGCTCACCAGGCTGGGCTAACAGGAAATGAAATTCAAAAGTTCGCGGGTCTTTTCCTGTCCAACTGGCCAGAGCATCCGAGTTTAGATTGCTGTCCAGAGCGGTCACAATGGTGCACTGTGGGATAGCTCCCGGAGGCCAATACCATCGAATGCCGTCCACACTAACCCTAATTCAAACCGGCAATACCGATTTCAGCGCTACTCCCCTCGTCGGAGAGGAGTACAGAAACCGATTTTAAGAGCACTTTAAATCGAATTAAATGGCCTCGTTGTGTGGACGGGTGCAAGGTTAATTCGCTATAACGCTGCTAAATTCGAACTAAAAACGTAGTGTAGACCAGGCCTCCATGCTTAAACCCGCTCGAGCTTCAGTGTTCGGACTTAGTTAGGGAAGTTCTGCTGGGAAGTAGGAAACCCTCCACTCATGCCACGTACCTGGCAAAGTGGAAGTGGTTTTCCATCTGGTCTCTGCAGATGGGCAGCCCTCCGCAGCAAGCATCAATTCCCCTTGTTTTGGACTACCTACTGTACCTCAAGCAGCGGGGGTTAGCAATATCATCTATCAAAGTACACCTGGCTGCCATTTTGGCCTTCCACCCGGGGGGTAGATCAGTCTTTGGAAATCCCATGGTGGGCCGGTTTCTCAAGGGTTTGGACAGGCTTTATCCCCAGGTGCTATAGCCCGTTCCCCAGTGGGACCTCAACCTGGTCCTGTCCACACTCATGAGGCCCCCTTCCGAGCCCATGGCGACCTGCCCTCTGTCCTACCTTTCCTGGAAGGTGGCCTTTCTGGTGGCCATAACCTGACTTCCGAGCCTCCTTATACAGTCTTTTATAAAGACCAGGACATATTTTTACCTGTGTTCTTCCCTAAGCCACATGCCAGTAACAGAGAGCAAATGCTCCACTCTCTGGATGTCAGGCGTGCCCTAGCCTTATACATTGAGCACACAAAGCCGTTTGGAAAGTCACCACAGCTCTTTATTGCAATCGCAGAGACAATGAAGTGGCTTCCCATCTCGTCCCAGCACATTTCATCGTTGATCACGTCCTGCATCAGAACATGCTACGACCTAGGTAAGATTCCAGCCCCTCCGCTGACAGCGCACTCCGCTGGCAGCAACATGGTCTTCCATCCATACCTTCACGTTGCACTACGCCATCACCCAACAGGCGAGGGACAATGCAGCCTTTGGCAGGGCAGTCTTGCACTCAGCAACCAGGTGAACTCTGACCCCTCCTCCAGGGAAACTGCTTGGGAGTCACCTATTGGAATGCACGAGCAATCACTCAAAGAAGAAAAAACAGTTACCTACCTCTCGTAACTGTTGTTCTTCGAGATGTGTTGCTCATGTCCATTCCAAATCCCACCCACTTCCCCTCTGTCGGAGTATTCTGGCAAGAAGGAACTCAGCAGGCGGCGGGTCGGCAGAGACCTATATACACCGCCATGAAGATGCCACTCCAGGGGTCTCCACAGCCGACCTGACAGGTACCGCTAGGGGAAATACCTTTCGATGATTGTGCACGTGGCGCGCGCGCACACCCTTTTGGAATGCACATGAGCAATCACTCAAAGAAGAAGTAACTTTCTCTTCTTGTTCGAGTGCTGGTCCCTATGTGCATTCCACTGTGGGTGACTGACAAGCTGTACTCATGTAGGAGGAGGGTGCGAGGATACAAATGGCAGAGCCGAACGAAGGACCCCCATTCCAAAGGATGAGTCAGGCAGAGGAGTCCTGTACCAAAGCATAATGCCTCACAAACATGTGGATGGAATTCCCCGTAGGCTCCTTTGCAAGTATCATAGAGGTACTTCTTGAAGCGATGCCACAAACATTGCTTGTGCTCTCATGGAATGAACCCTCACTCCATGAGAGGGAAGGAGAATAGCTAGCTCATAGCAGTGCAAAATACAGTCTGAGATCCATTTTGAGACTCAGAGGATATAGCTTGATGCCAAACTTTTTCCGTTATTGCAATAAATAGTTTGGAAGATTTTCTGATTCTTTGCATGTAAAAAGTTAAAGCCCGTTGTACGTCGAGGAAATGAAGCCTTCTTTCTTCTGAGTATGAGTGTGGTTTTGGAAGGAAAATCAATAAGTGAACTAACTGGTTCAGGTGAAACACTGAAACTACTTAATGGGTGAATTTAGGCTACAGATGCAATGAAACCTTGTCTTTATGGAATATGGTGTAAGGAGGTCTTGCCATCCAGTGTAAGGAGGATTTGCTCCAAGCTCACCGGCTCTCCTGGCTGAAGTGATGGCTACCCAAAATGCAACCTTAATGGATAGGAAAGACGTGGCACAAGTAGCTAATGGTCCGAAGGGAAGCTTTGTGAGTAAAGCCAAGCAAGATTCAAGTCCCACTGAGGAGTAGGCTTTTTTTTTTTATTGGCAGAAAAGTTTTGATTAGGCCTTTCCAGAATCTGTTAGTCAATGGGTGAACAAAGACTGAATAAGCCTGTGAAGGTGGACTAACTGCTGCCAAGAGGACCGGTAAAAGAACTGATGGAAAGACCTGCTGTTTTTAGAGAAAGAAGATAGTCCAAGAGGAATATCAGCAGCTTCTGGGGATATAAGTCTTTGCTGCACCCAAACAGAGAAATGCCTCCACTTGGCTAAATAACATCCTCTAGTGCAGGGGTCGGCAACCTCTGGCACGCGGCTCGCCAGGGTAAGCTCCCTGGCGGGCCGGGCCAGTTTGTTTACCTGCCGCGTCGGCAGGTTCGGCCGATCGCGGCTCCCACTGGCCGCGGTTCGCCGCTCCGGGCCAACGGGGGCGACGGGAACGGCCAGCACATCCCTCGCCCGCGCCGCTTCCCGCTGCCCCCATTGGCCTGGGACAGCGAACCGCGGCCAGTGGGAGCCGCGATCGGCCGAACCTGCCGACGCGGCAGGTAAACAAACTGGCCCGNGGATTCCTTTTTAATATAGGTAAGGATGCTTCATATAGCTTCATAACATAACCGTTCTAAGGTTAACACCCATACAAAAAACACACTCTGACATGGAGTGGTTGGGATGTTTGATTTTGTCCTTCTCCTGGGTCAGGAGATTGGAAAAAGACTGAATGATGATTGGAGATTGAGACAACATGAGTATGAGCCTTGGGAACCAAAATCGTCTGGACCAGTTGGGAGTGATGAGGATGACTTGCACCATGTCCGGACAAATTTTCCATAAGACTTGAGGTAGGAGTGGTAATGGAGGGAAGACATAGTTCAGATGGTCTTACCATGGAATAAGTACTGCATCACCTTGAGAATGGCGTCTTATGACTTCTCTGGAGCAGTATATGCTGCATTTTCTGTTAATCTGAGAGGCGAACAGGTCCCTGGGAGGGGGGTCCCCCATAGGACAAAAACACTGTTCACTAAAGTCGTGTAACTCCCACTCATGGTCGATACTGAAATATCTGCTGAGGGAATCCACTAGCACTTTCTGGTTCCCTAGAAGGTAGGGAGAATAGGGAGTGAATGCCCTTGTAAACTTGGTAGGGATTCTTCCATCATAGCACAGATGATATTATTTTGGTGGGAACAATTAGTATGGCATTCATAGACTATTAGACTGGTAAGTACACTATTTGAAGCCACCCTTGTAGGCAGTGAAAATGGAGTCTGGCAAACGGAGTGATGTAAGTGCATGAAGCCATATGACCCAGGAGGGAAAGGCAGATTCTGAGGGGTGCTCAAGGGTTGCTTATGATTTGATCTATTAGGTCATCCATCACCTATGCATTGGCAGAAAAACCCTTGCTGTGATTTTACTTAGGGATGTTCCAATGAAATCTAAAGTCTGACTAAGAATAAGAATGAACTTTTCTGAGTTTACACTGACCCCCAAGAAAGACAGGAACTGAAGCACTGACAAAGTCAATTTTTAGGCCTCGCAACGTATCTTGGCAACAAGAAGCTAGTCATCGAGATAGGGGAAAATGGTGAAGCCACAATGTCTGATATGGGCTGCTACTACAGAGAATACCTTGGTAAAGATGCTAGGAGTAGGGCGGGACAGCAAGACCAAACAGGAACACTTGTAAAGTCTGAGGCCTTTTTCTGACGCCACATTAGGACAGCATCAGCCATGAAATAAGAAGCAGAAAGTCACATCCTCACATTCCCTCTAAATCAGTGGTTTTCAAACTTTTTTTCTGGCGACCCAGTTGAAGAAAATTGTTGATGCCCGCAACCCAACGGAGCTGGGGATGAGGGGTTTGGGCTGTGGGAGGGTCTCAGGGCTGGGGCAGAGGGTTAGGATGCAGGGGTGAGGGTTGCAGGGTGGGGCCAGGAATGAGGGGTTCAGGGTGTGTGGGGGAGGGGGCTCAGGGCTGCGGCAGGGGGTTGGGGTGTGGGAGGGGGTCAGGGCTCTGGGCTGGGGGTGCAGGCTCCGGGGTGGGACCAGGGATGAGGTGTTTGGGTGCAAGAGGGGGCTCCAGGTTTGGGGGGGGCTCAGGCCTAGGGCAGGGGGTTGCGGTTACCTCCAGCAGCTCCCAGTCAGTGGTGCAGCCGGGGTGCAGAGACAGGCTTCCCGCCTGTCCTGGCAGCACGGACCGCACTGCGCCCCGGAAGCGGCCAGCAGCAGGTCCAGCTCCTAGACGGAGGCACGCAAGCGGCTCCACACAGCTCTTGCCTGCAGGCACTGCCCCCCCAGCTCCCTTTGGCCGGGAACCAGCCAATGGGAGTGCAGAGCTGGTGCTCGGGCAGCACGCAGAGCCCCATAGCCCCCTGCCTAGGAGCCAGACCTGCTGCTGGCCGCTTCCAGGGTGCAGCGCAGTGTTGGAACAGGTAGGGACTAGCCTGCCTTAGCCGGGCAGCACCGCCAACGGGACTTTTAATGCCCCGGTCAGCAGTACTGACCAGAGCTGCCGCAAACCAGTCCCTTCCATTCCGTGACCCAGTTCTGGGTCGCGACCCATGGTTTGAAAACCACTGCTCTAAATTATATCAAAACAATGTAATATCAGTCTGTTAAAAAGGTGCTCCTGTCCTAATAGTACCCACCATCGCCAGATAAAGAAACAGATCTTAAGATGTTTAAAGAAAACTTTGTTTGATAGCACTCTGTTTGGAAAGGAATCACTTATCAACAGTTGTGATTGTGAAATCTATACATCTTTATTGTTTTTCCTTTACAGTCCAACTTCTCTATTGTTTATCTGTATGGTTTCTGTATGGTTCTTTGATTATTTCTGTCTGTTGCATAACTAATTTTGCAAGATTTAAATCAATTAAGGTGATGGGGTATGATTGGTTAAAGAATTGTTTCATAATATGTCAGGATTGGTCAAAAAATTATTTTGTAATATTTTAGTAAAATGATTGGCTAAGGTATAGCAAAGCATGAGTTAAGTTTCACTATATAAACTGGGGTCCCAGAAGGAGACCAGCAGGGAAAGAAAGGAAAAGAAAAAAAGAAGAATAAGAAGGAAAGACCTGGAGGAAGAAGAACTCACCTCCAAGACACAGCCCAAGATCAGAGCTGCTAGAATCCTATGCACAACAACCATGATGTGCAGCAACCAGAACCCAGATAAGACTGACCTTGCCTGGCCAACAGGTAACGTCCACCTGCGTGATCAGTATTGATGAGCATAGCATTGTATGCTTAGCGTATGTAATTCCATGCTTTAATAATAAGAATATAGCAGTAGGGATATAGTACCGACCATCTCACCAGGATGGTGATAGTGACTGTGAAATGGTCAGGGAGATTAGAGAGGCTATTAAATTAAAAAACTCAATGATAATGGGGGATTTCAACTATCAACTATTGCCTGGGTACATCACCTCAGGATGCAGAGATAACGTTTCTTGACACCTTAAATGACTGCTTCTTGGAGCAGCTAGTCCTGGAATCCCCAAGAGGAAAAGCAATTCTTGATTTAGTCCTAAGTGGAGCACAGGATCAGGTCCAAGAGGCGAATATAGCTGGACTGCTTGGTAATAGTGACCATAATATAATTAAATTTAAATAAATATATGGAGATATACCTATCTCATAGAACTGGAAGGGACCCTGAAAGGTCATTGAGTCCAGCCCCTTGTTTTCCCTAGCAGGACCAAATACTGATTTTGCCCCAGATCCCTAAGTGGCCCCCTCAAGGATTAAACTCATAACCCTGCGTTTAGCAGGCCAATGCTCAAACCACTGAGCTATCCCTCCCCCCATTTAACATCCCTGTGATGGAGAAAACACCATCCCCAATACTGTAGCATTTAATTTCAGAAAGGGGGACCACACAAAAATGAGGAAGTTAGTTAAACAGAAATTAAAAGGTACAGCGCCAAAAGTGAAATCCCTGCAAGCTGCATGGAAACTTTTTCAAGACAACATAACAGAGGCTCCACTTAAATGTATACCCCAAATTAAAACACAGTAAGAGAACCAAAAAAGTGCCACCGTGGCTAAACAACGAAGTAAAAGAAGCAGAGAGAGGCAAAAAGGCATCCTTTCAAAACTGGAAGTTAAATCCTAATGAGGGAAATAGAAAGGAGCATAGACTCTGGTAAATGAAGTGTAAATATATAATTAGGAAGACTGAAAAAGAATATGAAGAACAGCTAGCCAAAGACTCAAAAAGCAATAGCAAAAAAAACTTTAAGTACATCAGAAGCAGGAAGCCTACTAAACAACCAGTGGGGCCACTGGATGATCAAGATGCTAAAGGAACACTCAAGGACGATAAGGCCCTTGCGAAGAAACTAAATGAATTCTTTGCATCAGTCTTCACAGTTCAAGATGTGAGGGAGATTTCCAAACCTTTTTAGGTGACAAATCTGAGGAACTGTCCTAGATTGAAGGGTCAGAAGAGGAGGTTTGGGAACATATTGATAAACTAAACAGTAGTAAGTCACCAGAACCAGATGGCATTCACCCAAGAGTTCTGAAGGAACTCAAATGTGAAATTGCAGAACTACTAACTGTAGTCTGTAACCTATCATTTAAATCAGCTTCTGTACCAGATGACTGGAGGATAGCTAATGTGACGCCAATTTTTAAAAAGGGTTCCAGCGGTGATCCCGGCAATTACAGGCTGGTGAACCTGACTTCAGTACCATGCAAACTGGTTGAAACTATAGTAAAGAACAAAATTGTCAGACACATAGATGAACATAATTTGTTAGGGAAGAGTCAGCATGGCTTTTGTAAAGGGAAATCATGCCTCACCAATCTACTAGAATACTTTGAAGGAGTCAACAAGCATGTTGACAAGAGGGATCCAGTCGATATAGTGTACTTAGATTTTCAGAAAGCCTTTGACAAGGTCCCTCACCAAAGGGTCTTAAGCAAAGTAAGCTGTCATGGGATAAAGAGGGAAGGTCCTCTCGTGGATTGGTAATTGGTTAAAAGATAGGAAACAAAGGATAGGAATAAATGGTCAGTTTTCAGAATGGAGAGAGGTAAACAGTGGTGTCTCCCAGGGGTCTGTACTGGGACCAGTCCTATTCAACATATTCATAAATGATCTGGAAAAAGGGGTAAACAGTGAGGTGACAAAATTTGCACATGATACAAAACTACTCAAGATAGTTAAGTCTCAAGCAGACTGCAAAGATCTACAAAAGGATCTCTCAAAACTGGGTGACTGGGCAACAAAATGGCAGATAAAATTCAATGTTGATAAATGCAAAGTAATGCTCATTAGAAAACATAATCCCAATTATACTTATAAAATGATGGGGTCTAAATTAGCTGTTACCAGTCAAGAAAGAGATCTTGGAGTCATTGTGGATAGTTCTCCCAAAACATCCACTTAATGTGCAGGGGCAATCAAAAAAGCGAACAGAATGCTGGGAATAATTAAGAAAGGGATAGATAATAGGACAGAAAATATCATATTGCCTCTATATAAATCCATGGTATGCCCACATCTTGAATACTGCATGCAGATGTGGTCGCCCCAGCTCAAAAAAGATATATTGGAATTGGAAAAGTGTCAGAAAAAGGCAACACAAATGATCAGGGGTATGGAACAGCTGCCGTATGAGGAGAGATTAATAAGATAGACTTTTCAGCTTGGAAAAGAGACGATTAAGGGGGGATATGATAAAGGTCTATAAAATCGTGACTGGTGTGGCAAAAGTAAATATGGAAGTGTTATTTACTCCTTCTCATTACATAAGAACTAGGGGTCACCAAATGAAATTAATAGGCAGCAGGTTTAAAACAAACAAAAGGAAGTATTTCTTCACACAATGCATGGTCAACCTGTGGAACTCCTTGCCAGAGGATGTTGTGAAGGCAAAGACTATAACAGGATTCAAAAAAGAACTAGATAAATTCATGGAGGATAGGGCCATCAATGGCTATTAGCCAGGATGGACAGGGATGGTGTCCCTAGCCTCTGTTTGCCAGAAGCTGGGAATGGGCGACAGGGGATGGATCACTCGATGATTACCTGTTCTGTTCATTCCCTCAGGGGCACCTGGCAATTGGCCACTGTTGGAAGAGAGGATACTGGTCTAGATGGAACTTTAGTCTGACCCAGTATGGCCTTTCTTATGTTCTTACATTCTCTCCAGGAGGGTCTCAGCAGTTACTCCACTGGCACCTTTTTAACATAAAAAGCACCCCTGTTGCATGTTTATTTGTTAGTATTCTAAATAACTCTATGGAGGATAGGTCCATCAATAGCTATTAGCCAGGATGGACAGGGATGGTGTTCCTAGCCTCTGTTTGTCAGATGTTGGGAATGGGCGATAGGGGATGGATCACTTTATGATTACCTGTTCTGTTCATTCCCTCTGGGACACCTGGCATTGGCTACTGTCAGAAGACAGGATACTGGGCTAGATGGACCTTTGGTCTGACCCAGTATGGCCTTTCTTATGTTTTCTGCTTCGTGATTGTTAATAAATAGAGGTTAAGGATATTACTGTGTAAGTCTTGTTCACCGGGAAAAGGCCCCGCAAACCTGCAAAAGATTACACCTTGAGCCCTAGGAACTGGGTAAGGGTGGCCCTGAGCCATAGGAACTGGGTACGGGTAGGTGCCTTTCACCCCTAGCCCTAGGAACTGGGAAAGGGTGGGGCTGCCTAAATTAACCAGGTTACATCTTGAGCAATGGAAGGGTAAAAATAGGGTGCCCTGCCTAGAGTGTGCAGGTAACACACTCTGAATTGAAAGTCATCAGCACCCACCATGAACCTGAGAAAATGTCTGAGTGGGGTGAAAATACGTGCCCTCTATGTCAAGAGCTGTAAAACAACACATCTTTTTCTAGGGATGGGATTACAGATACCAGAGTGACCATGCAAAACTTGAGTTTGCAAATAAAATGATTGAGGTGGCAGAGATTGAAAATAGGTCTTCAGCAGCTTTTCTTCTTAGGTACTAAGAAGTACATTGAGTAAAAACCCTTCTCCTGGTACTGAAGAGGTACCCACTTTATTGCTCCTTGCTGTAAAACAGATTCTACTGCTTGTTTGAGAATGAGAATGGCCCCTGAAAGCAGGTGGTGAAGGGGTTTTGGAGGAAGCAGGGATGTAACCTTGATGACATAGACAGAATGGTTGATATTTAGCAACCACTTGTCCATTGTTATTGCACTTCGGGTGTGGAAAAAGAGTGCTAGACCACCCCTAAAGGGTATGTGGAAATTGGCAGGTGATGGTATTATTGACCTGCAGCTTTTGAGCTCCCATCAAAAATAATACTTATGGAGGGGCTGACACTGGAATGAGGATGCAGCCACAGAAGGTGCAGAAAAGTGGGACTTCTGAGTCCTTTGCCTTTTATGGGGTGGCTCATAAGGTCTCTGAGGTAGAATTTTTGAGTTATCAGTCCAGATTTGTATGACTTCCTTTGGAACTTTCTTTTCGGGGCAAGTGTATATATTCCCAAGGAGCAGATGGTGGCCCTAGAGTTTTTCCGGTGTGTAAAGACTTGGTTAAACAGATGAGCTTCATCAAAGGACAGGTCCTCCATGGTGTTCTGGACCTCCTTGGGAAGTCCAAAGCATGAAGTCCTCATTCTCTGTGCATTACAATGGCAGAAGCCATTGCCCTTGAAGATGTATCCACTGCATCTACCACTGATTGAAGAGTGGTCCTGGGAACCATCTTGCCCTCTTCTATGAGATCCTGAAATTGATCTCCATCCTGGTGTGGGAGCTTGTTAGTGAAGTCAAGAAACCTGGAATAGTTCAGGTAATCATATTTAGCCATTAGTGCTTGGTACTTGGCTATCCTGAACTGGAAGCCAGTAGACAAGAAGAACTTCCTACCCAATAAGTTGAGACATTTGCCTTCTTTTTCAACCAGAGTACATCGAGGATGTTGTTGCTTAGATCTCTCCGTGGCAGCCTGGACAACCAAGATGTTAGGAGCAGGATGGGAGAAAAGAAATCTTCCCCTTCAGCTAGAACAAAATAACATTGCTCTGCTCTCTTGGTGGTTGGAGTATGCCAGACCGCTTCAGTTGGATCCAGCATGGCTTTAACAGGAAGCACTATATGCCTGGAACCAGAGGACCAAAGGATGTCCAGGAGCGTATGCAGAGGATCTTGAACTTCCTCAAAAGAAATCTGTAAACTCCCCTGCAATTCTACATAACAGGTCCTGGAACTGCTTATGGTCATCAGGACGGGACTGAGACACTGGAGCCACCTGATGAACCAATGTTTCCTCCTCCAAGGCATGCCTTCTTGTATAATGTATGTGGACCAGATGTTGAGTTGGAGGTTGGTTCAAATTGGCCCACACCCCACAGGGAGGGCTCCTCAGGATGGGGAAGCTAAACTAACTATAAAAACTCTAAGTAAAACTATTGGATACACTCAATTCTAAAATGTCTAAAAATTATTTGCAGAGATATGTATATTTTTACAGATAAATGGATAAAGGAGATGAAGCTCTGGACACTGAAGGTTCCAACCCAGGCCATGTGGCGGTAAGAAGGAACTGGAGAGGCAGACCAACCTTTTATCTTCTCAGATGGAGGCACGAGGAGAGCAAGGGAGCATGCACAGACCAATAGAAACTGCTTTCAAAATTATCCAGCTCTGGGAGCATGGAACACACGTGTAGCCATAGTGGAATACACAGAGGAGCATGCACTCGAAGAGGAATGATTATGCTTTCAAACAGAAGACTAAACAGGACTAATATTTCTCTTTAGCTTTTCCACTAAGTACCCTAATTCTAGTTTCTCAGGTTGTTTGTAGTTCCACTGTATGATGTCCTCTGTACTAAGAGAGAATAAATCAAAGAATTTGAACATTAAAAAAGAATTCTTGCATTTGCAATGCAATGACAACTTCCAGGGAACCTTAACATTCAGTAAACTGCAGGACCAAGCAGAATCACTTGCTTTAACCTTACACTTGACCTGTGGTTGATTTTGAATTACACAAGCAGAGGGATACAGCCAGGCAACTGAGAATAGCTAAAACCTAGACATGAACCTCAAAAGAATATTCAAGCTGCTGAGAACAGCACAGCTAAATCAGAACTAGAATCAATATTACTGATTTACTAAACAGTACATTTTAATAAATTCATTATTCACTATGCAATGCTTTACCACAATATCCAAGCTCTACTATTCAATTAGTTATGGAGATGGAAGGGATTTATATAAAGAATGAATATTCCAAAAATATTATATATCATAATTATCACTTCTTTGTTATCCTTTAACCACTGCCACCTTGATACTATAAGAATCTGTGTGAGTGCTCCAGGGAGCACCACTCGTTGCATTCTAGTTTAAGCAATGACTACAAATGGACACAGGTAAGTTAAAGCAAGAAACACAGCTATTCACATTGAATAGTGTGGAGTTTCAACCCTCACGTAAACCAGCTCCTTTATTTTCTACAAAGGGTACAAAAGAGATGAGGGAGATGGATATGGTATTTAAGCATCTATGGAATTACACATTTCTGAAAATCCCATCCTAACTGATTTAGGAGCATAAGTCACACTGACTTTCAACATAAATCATTTAGGCATGATCCCACCCTTAACTGTTACCTTCAGAGTGCTAAAAAGGCACTGATTTCAATGGAAATTAGGTGCCTGAATACCTTTGAAGATCTGGGCCTTAGCAACTCACCCTCTCCATCTATCAGGCAGGACTAACCTGTAAGACGTACAGCAGTATGTTAATTAATACAGGATCAAATTCCCTTGCACTCCATGTCCTGTTCACCACTTCTTACCTTGAATTTATATTCACAACACTCCTTACCTATGCCATGAAGACTCAAACCCTTAATAGATTATGTTAATCACACATCCTGATTATGTTATGTTAATCACACATCCTCACATGCAAGCTGAGAGAGCAAAGTACACCGCCACCTTGTTATAACGTAACCCGATATAACACGAATTCGTATATAACGCGGTAAAGCAGTGCTCCGGGGGGCGGGGCTGCGCACTCCGGTGGATCAAAGCAAGTTCAATATAACACGGTTTCACCTATAACGCCGTAAGATTTTTTGGCTCCCAAGGTCAGCGTTATATCGAGGTAGAGGTGTATTATACTTTACACTGTATTTGCTATGTTAAGTTGTTGCCAGTAAGGAGAGTGGGTGATATTTTTTATAAGAAAACTAGTTTAAATTTAAAATGGCAAACTATTTAATCTTTTTATGATGTAAAGCAATCTTTTACTTTTTCCAAATTCATCGCTTACACTCAAGATGTTTTCAAATAACTGAGCTTTATAAAAAGAATACAGGGACCTGCTTCTCAAAATTAGTGATTCCAACATGATTGATGCAAGCCAATATGGCTGGATTTTGTGTCTACTTTGCAAATGCCATTATTTTTTAAATATGTCAATACTGTATGTTTCACAACACCATCTGGCAACACATCACAGGTATGCCTCATTTCAATCTTCATCTAGCATTGAGGAGGCACTAAGATTTGTAAAAGTAAATCAAAAAATTTCCCAACTAGTTATAGATTAGGTGAGTGTAACACAAGGAAGAATTATAAGCTAAAGAGCATGCCAGTTTGGAGTGGGGAAGTGGGGGGTACTTTCTGTTATTTTGTACAAGAGTGCACAGAGTGGGAAGAGTAAAGTGGTGTTCTGTTATGGAAGAGTCATAACTCCATAGTTAAGGGTTCTATTTTACACTTGAAGTAGGAGCTTAACCTCTGCTCTCATATGAAAAAAACAGCATTTCTGCCCCCAAAATTCAACACAGTCTCTATGAATAGCTTGATTTTTTGAGGATTTTCAAATAAAACTGTTAATTTGCTTCTTGGTTCTAATCATAGAAGAATCATAGAAGATTAGGGTTGGAAGAGACCTCAGGAGGTCATCTCGTCCAACCCTCTGTTCAAAGCAGGACCAACACCAACTAAATCATCCCAGCCAGGGCTTTGTCAAGCCGGGCCTTAAAAACCTCTAAGGATGGAGATTCCACCACCTCCCTAGTTAACCAATTCCGGTGCTTCACCACCCTCCTAGTGAAATAGTTGTTCCTAATATCCAACCTAGACCTCCCCCAGTGCAACTTGAGACGATTGCTGCTTGTTCTGTCATCTGCAACCACTGAGAACAGCCGAGCTCCATCCTCTTTGGAACCACCCTCCAGGTAGTTGAAAGCTGCTATCAAATCCTCCCTCACTCTTCTTTTCTGCAGACTAAATAAGCCCAGTTCCCTCAGCCTAGCCTCATAAATCATGTGCTCCAACCCCCTAATCATTTTTGTTGCCCTCCGCTGGATTCTCTCCAATTTGTCCACATCCTTTCTGTACTGGGGGACCCAAAACTGAACACAATACTCCAGATGTGGTCTCACCAGTGCTGAATAAAGGGGAATAATCACTTCCCTTGATCTGCTGGCAATGCTCCTACTAAGGCAGCCCAATATGCTGCTAGGCTTCTTGGCAACAAGGGCACACTGTTGACTCATATCCAGCTTCTCGTCCACTGGTCCCCAGGTCCTTCTCTGCAGAACTGCCGCTTAGCCAGTTGGTCCCCAGCTGGTAGCAGTGAATGGGATTCTTCCGTCCTAAGTGCAGGACTCTGCACTTGTCCTTGTTGAACCTCATCAGATTTCTTTTGGACCAATCCTCCAATTTGTCTACGTCACTCTGGACCCTATCCCTACCCTCCAATGTATCTACCTCTCCCCCCAACTTAGTGTCATCTGCAAACTTGCTGAGGGTGCAATCCATCCCATCATCCAGATCATTAATGAAGATGTTGAACAAAACAGGCCCCAGGACCAACCCCTGGGGCACTCCGCTTGATACTGGCTGCCAACTACACATCAAGCCGTTGATCACTACCCATTGAGCCCAATGATCCAGCCAGCTTTCTATCCACCTTATAGTCCATTCATCCAATCCATACTTTTTAAAATTTGCTGGCAAGAATATTGTGGGAGACCGTATCAAAAGCTTTGCTAAAGTCAAGGTATATCATGTCCACTGCTTTCCCCATATCCACAGAGCCAGTTATCTCATCATAGAAGGCAATCAGGTTGGTCAGGCATGACTTGCCTTTGGTGAATCCATGTTGACTGTTCATGATCACCTTCCTCTCCTCCAAGTGCTTCAAAATGGATTCCTTGAGGACCTGCTCCATGATTTTTCCAGGGACTGAGGTGAGGCTGACCAGTCTGTAGTTCCCCGGATTCTCCTTCTTCCCTTTTTTAAAGATGGGCACTATATTTGCGTGTTTCCAATCACCTTCCCCGATCGCCACGAGTTTTCAAAGATAATGGCCAATGGCTCTGCAATCACATCAGCCAACTCCTTCAGCACCCTTGGATGCATTGCATCTGGCCCCATGGACTTGTGCATGTCCAGCTTTTCTAAATAGTCCTTAACCTGTTCTTTCACCACTGATAGCTTCTCACCTCCTCCCCATACTGTGCTGCCCAGTGCAGCAGTCTGGGAGCTGACCTTTTCTGTGAAGACCAAGCCAAAAAAAGCATTGAGTACTTCAGCTTTTTCCAGATCATCTGTTAGTAGGTTGCGTCCCCCATTCAGTAAGGGTCCCACACTTTCCCTGACCTCCTTCTCGTTGCTAACATACCTGTAGAAACCCTTCTTGTCACCCTTCACATCCCTTGCTAGCTGCAACTCCAATTGTGCTTTGGCCTTCCTGATTACACCCCTGCATGCTCGAGCAATATTTTTATTCTTCTCCCTAGTCATCTGTCCAAGTTTCCACTTCTTGTAAGCTTCCTTTTTCTGTTTAAGCTCACCAAAGATTTCTCTGTTAAGCCAAGCTGGTCACCTGCCATATTTGTTATTCTTTCTGCACATCGGGATGGTTTGTTCCTGCACCCTCAATAAGGCTTCTTTAAAATACAGCCAGCTCTCCTGGACTCCTTTCCCCTCATATTAGCCTCCCCGGGATCCTACCCATCAGTTCCCTGAGGGAGTCAAAGTCTACTTTTCTGAAGTCCAGGGTCCGTATTCTGCTGCTCTCCTTTCTTCCTTTTGTCAGGATCCTGAACTCGACCATCTCATGGTCACTGCTGCCCAGGTTGCCACCCACTTCTACTTCCCCTACCAATTCTTTCCTGTTTGTGAGAAGCAGGTCAAGAGGAGCACGGCCCCTCGTTGGTTCCTCCAGCACTTGCACCAGGAAGTTGTCCCAAACACTCTCCAAAAACTTCCTGGATTGTCTGTGTACTGCTGTATTGCTCTCCCAGCAGATGTCAGGGTGATTGAAGTCCCCCATGAGAACCAGGGCCTGTGATCTGGAAACTTCTGTTAGTTGTCTGAAGAAGGTCTCATCTACCTCATCCTCCTGGTCTGGTGGTCTATAGCAGACACCCTCCTCAACATCACCCTTGTTGCTCTTGCCTCTAAACTTAACCCAAAGAATCTCAACAGGCTTTTCTCCAGTTTCATACTGGAGTTCTGAGCAATCATACTGCTCTCTTACACCTTTTCTCCACCTTTTCTCCCCCACATGTCCTTCCTGAACAGTTTATAACCCATCCACGACAGTGCTCCAGTCATGTGAGTTACCCCACCAAGTCTCTGTTATTCCAATCACATCATAGTTCCTTGACTGTGCCAGGACTTTCAATTCTTCCTGCTTGTTTCCCAGGCTTCTTGCGTTCGTGTACAGGCACCTAAGATAACTAGCCAACTGCCCTATTTTTTCAGTATCTATCAGGAGGCCTCCCTGTTGCACCCTCCTCCTTGTGTTTCCTCCTAGTATCCCACTTCCCCACTTACCTCAGGGCTTAGGTTTCCATCCCCTGGCAAACCCAGTTTAAAACCCTCCTCACTAGGTTAGCAAGCCTGCCTGCGAAGATGCTCTTCCCTCTCTTCATTAGGTGGATCCCATCTCTTCCTAGCAATCCTTCTTCCTGGAACAACATCCCATGGTCGAAGGATCCAAAGCCCTCTCTCCGACACCACCTGTGTAACCACGCATTTACTTCCACAATTCGATGGTCCCTACCTGGACCTTTTCCTTCAACAGGGAGGATGGACGAGAACACAACTTGCGCCTCAAACTCCTTTATCCTTCTTCCCAGAGCCACATAGTCTGCAGTGACCCGCTCAAGGTCATACTTGGCAGTATCATTGGTGCCCACGTGAAGAAGTAGGAAGGGGTAGCAGTCCGAGGGCTTGCTCAGTCTCGGCAGACAATCCATCAGTTAAGAATTGTCCTTAAAAAGTTCATATTTTTATATTTTGAGTTAAATAAATGCATGTGATTTTCCAGACTGGTCGAGAAAGGATTGTGGGAGGAAATTCTGGTCTATTTGTTGTGGTGGGGAGGAAGGAAGGGTTTTTGGGAAAGGGTATTCTGGAACACTAACTCCCAGCAGCACGGGGGAGATTGGACCCATCTCCACCTCTGGCAGCCTCCTCCGGCTGCAGGAACCTCCAAGGCTACTGCCCATCCCCAAAGCATCCTGCAGCATGGGGAGGCACCTGGAGGTGGGTCTGATCTCCCCTCAAGAGCAGCTATGCAGGGGAAGGACAAGTCCTGTCCCTTCCCAGCCCGGCTGGGACTTGCAGTTAGGATCCCCTGGCTGGGGCGCTCTCAGCAGCATGGGGGAGATGTAAATTTTGGTGGGCAGTGCACATATGGCATGTAATACTGTTGCCTCAGTGGTAACTGAGGATGAAACTTTGTTCTTTTCGGGGCTGGTATACACAGACCCAGGGACTTCAACACTGCCGTCAAATCTTTTAATGTACACAGTACTTCATCTTTCAAGAAAAATAAAGAGACAAGGTGGGTGAGGTAATATCTTTTATTGGACAAGCTTCTGTTGGTGAGAGAGACAAGACCTGAGCAAGCTCAAAAGCTTGTCTCTCTCACCAACAGAAGCTGGCCCAATAAAAGACATTGCCTCACCCACCATGTCTCTCTAATATTCTGAGATCACCATGGCTACAATACCACTGCCTCTAAGGAAAATATAGCACAGCCCTCGAAGGAGAGATCTTCAGTGGTCTGTTATACTTCTACAGGAATTCGCGATGACTGGGGCCACGAGTGGCTCATGGTTACTGCAGTTGCCAAGTCTGCCACATCCAAGGAAGCCTGCAGCGCAGATCTTGCAACAAGATCATCTTCTGCCAGGAGACACTGGAACTCCCCCTTGGGGGGGAGGGATAGCTCAATGGTTTGAGCATTGGCCTCCTAAACCCAGCGTTGTGAGTTCAATCCTTGAGGGGGCCACCTAGGGATCTGGGGCAAAAATCAGTACTTGGTCCTGCTAGTGAAGGCAGGGGGCTGGACTCGATGACCTTTCAGGGTCCCTTCCAGTTCTATGAGATAGGTATATCTCCATATAAGAATCCTTGGGCATTTGTCAAGGAATTTGGAGAAATAATCCAAAAGGGGCTGATGATTAGCTATGCACAGTTGTAACCCTGCAGATGAATACATTTTTCTACCAAAGAGGTCGCTCTTTTTGCATCTTTGTCTTTGGGAGTCACTTTTGCTCTACTGTGGCAGTCTTTCATTTACGGCCACCACTGTCAGGGACCTTAGTGTGGGGTGCTGATAAAACTATTCGTACCCCAGTGAAGTAACTTGGCACTTGTGCTCCATGCACTAAACTACCAGTATGAGGGATGATGAGGTTTGCCATAAGGCTTTTATAGGCTGCGTAATTGCCTAATTTATAGAGAGGACAAATTTCCCTGCTGTAGCCGAGTGTAAACTGACTATGAGATTGTGGGGATTTTCCTCCACAAGCTTCATAGTTATCCCCAGGGACAGAGATATCCTTTTCAGAAGCTCCATGTAGGACTTAAAATCATCCGGTACTGGAGAAGACATCTCTGGTACCAGGGTGTCTTCTGTTGAGGAAGATGAGATGTTCCGATGAGGCATGTTAGAACCTTCCTGGGGCTGGTCTTCCACTATCTATGTACAAGGCCTATCTGAAGCAAGTAACAGTTGGTGCCAATCCTCGATGCCCCACTGAAGCTCAGTACCAACGTTGAGTAAATCTATCAGTACCACATGGAGAAAATTCCCCCCTTGGGAATATGTTTCCACAGTGGTTGCCCAGCACCAACTTTGGATAGTCTATCAGTACTGGTCAGGGAGACTTCCTTTCTTGGGGATCTATTTCTGTAGTACAGCAGAAATGAGGATCTAGACACTGAAGGCATCCCCAACAGTAACCAGTAGGCTAATGATGCATCTAATATGGTACCAGAGGCTAACTGTGTCTTGACTAGGCACTCCATTCCCTTGATCTCTTCTTGCCAGGACAACGCCTACAAGAGTTAGAACAATCCTGGGAGGAAGCCTGATTATCCAAAGTGGGAGACATAGGAACCCACTTCAAACTCCGAAAAGGAGTAAGAGTACTCCAAAGGCCCAGGTGAAGCTGGAGATCGGGACTGTGATCCATGATAGGCCTGCAGTACCAGCAGAAACTCTGGGGGCTTCCTGGCTATTGGTACTTGTAGTAGAAAGAGAGCCTGAGACATAAGGCCTTGTATCAGAAGCCCGGTGTGAGGCCTAAGGCCTGAACTAAAGTAGTGGTCAAGCTTTGCTGATATAAATCGAAGAAGCAAAGTTAGCAAAAGTCAGGCTCTGCCTGCTTTCAAGCTCTCAGAATCTGGCAAGAACAGGGCTGGTGTTGCAAAAACACACACATTCCTACGAAAGGCTAGGCACAGGACACTCACGTAAACACATTCCAGAAGGATGGTACCAGAACACCCTGACAGTCAATAAGGTACAAACACTCCCCCCAAGGTAACAAGAACACACTGACCTCTCCTAAAGATGAGGTCAGGATGAGAGTGTGATGGATAGAGATGTTTTGATCGAACCAACATGTACAAGGTAATGGGTGGTAGCTAACCACATCGGGGGTAGTAACTAACCACATCAGAGGGGCAATACGTAACTTGTTTGTACTGATGTATAAAATGAAGTCTCAGAGGAAATGTCTTTGGCCAGCCTTGGGGACACTGGAAAGTCCTGCCACTGACTCAGTTGCATCCATCGTCATGGGCATACGTGTGCTAATGTAACCGTAGACCTTGATACAGGGAGCTAGGACCATGCTTTGTCAACAATAAACCTGGCCATGTGCCTTTGTACCTTAATGGATCTTGTGGTCATTGGGCAGTTCTTTTGAGGTTTGCTGTGCCAGCTGTCTGCACAGAGCTGGGATGGCATACAGAGAGAACACACACGCAGCCGAACGTCTGACGACAGTACTGTGCGGTGAGGGGGAGCAGTTACCATTGGTCTCAGAGCTGGCATCAAGATTGCTGGAAGTGCTACCAGACCAGAAGTCACAGGTGCCATAACAGATCCTGATGTGTTAATCAATGTGTGTACCATGTGCGACAGCCCCAGCAAGGCACTGTTGACCTGAATACTTGGTGAGGGCAGTACTGAGAGGTTCAGCAGATCCTTTGCGGCCATGTTGGCCTCCAGAGTTGTCAGTACCGAAATGGATCTTTGTGTTCGGGGCAGTGGCTCCAGTGGCTGCACCAAGGAAGCAGCTGGCCTCGACGGTCCCAGCATGGGCACCAGAGTCAATGGCTCTGGCCTGGACAAGCCACTAGAATGCAGTACTTGAAAGTGGTGGGCAGAAAGATGTGCTCTACCTTGAGTACCAGAGTGGTTAGCCTCTGCAGTTGAAGTGCCCCGCATCAAGGACTTGAACACCGTAGAAGTCATTCTCCTCTTTGGCTTGAAGGTCTAGAGTGCTCTGAGCATTTCTACCTCTTTGAAGACTGCCCAGCAAAGGGGATATTCTCCTATCTCTATCTGCAGGTAAGGCTGGGGTAGCACTCCTGGATGGAGAGGAAATTCCTCTAACCAACTGAGGTGGTTCCAATGCCAAGCGAAGCGCGGCCTCCATAAGGATGTACCTGAGGCATTCTTCTCTCTGCTTCTTAGTTCTTGTCTTGAAGCCCAGCCGGGGGGGCTGACACCCACAACCCCTGCTCCCCAGAGCACAGCCACAAGGCTCCCCCCAGCCAATACACCTGAAACCCCTTCCCCCCAGAACCCAGTCACTGGGGGCCCCTAGCCCAGATACCCACATTCTCTCTCCCCAAGCCTAGCTGTGGGTCCCCCCGGCCCAGATACCTGCCCCCCATCATCCCCAGAGCCCAGTCACAGGGCACCCCCCAGCAAATACACCTGCACTCCTCCACCCCAGAGCTCAGTCACACACACCCCTGCCCAGAAACCCACCCCCCTCCTCCCCAGAGCCCAGCCACGGGGGCCTCTCCAATTTGGCTTAGCAGAGTTGGCCTCTCCAATCTTGCCTGGTTACTTCCCTGCTCAGGGAAGGAGGACCTAGTCGACCCCATCTGGACTGGGCTGTGAGAGGAGAATTTGCATCCTCCCACAGAACTCCCCAATGAGATAATCGATAAGCGAAGGGGTGGGAGGGTCAACCTTTCCTTTTGCGTCTGGCTTTTCTCAGCCTAATTCGCTCCCTGAAGCTTGCAGGGGCACCAGCTGCTGCAAATGACTCAGCAGGGGAAGCAGAGCATAGGGAACAATCTCCTCAGATATCAAATGCAGCCATAGGACACAGCTGAAAATTAGACTGACAAATTATTGAGCCAAATTGTGAGTCTAAAGAATTGAAATAAAGTTTGGAATTCTCCTCAAAAAAGGTCTGCAGCAGAGATCTGGTAGAGCCTGCCTGCCACTGTGGAGGCAGAAAAAAAAATAGAAGAAACTTCAGAAGGCACAGCATTCTCCTGCTGCCAGTGACTGACAGGTCTGTAGCTCTGTCTCCAAGCTGCAAGCAGGCTGAGGCACCCATTGTAATGGTTATATGGACCTTCACACTAAGAAGAAATGCAGAACCCCAAATCCACAGAGCTCCTAGGAGACAAGGCTGGTGATACTTAACTGCGTTTCTCTGCTCCTCTTCTAAGTGCATTGTCCCACTCTGATCTGTACTTGTGAAGGTTTCCTTTCTTCTACCTGCACATTTTGATGCTATGGTTCAGCCCTTTATTTTCCAGATTTTTTTATATTTGAGGTTCTTTACTTTAGAAAAAAAATTATAAAGGTTTTCTTCTTATCAATTTCCATTAGGGTGTAAGTGTCCCTTTCAGATCCACACCCTTATATATTATTATATCAGTTATTTAAGAACCTTATCTACAAGCCTATTTTGTTTCTGGTTAATCCACAGTAAATTTATTCATTTTCCTTCAGATCCTTCAGCTGTTTTGCATTTGCTAGAGGTGAGGAGGAGGAGGAGTTCCACTGCAGTGGGTAAACATTTAGAAATACAAGTGTGACAGTGTAGTGATATACCCTCAAGGGAGCTAGTGCACACAGACTGCTGCTCTCTAATTCTAGTCTGATTATTAGCAACATTGCTTGGGTAAACAGCAAACTCTTTGCTCCTTATATGCCAGATATATTTCCAGTTCAAGAGATGAAAAATTAGAGTAATCATTCAAAAATTTCTAACCACCACTTATTTTCTGGACACATCTATGCTGCAGGATTTGTCAATAGTGTCACTAAGGAGCAAGTCCTAAAGAGGCATGCAAGTCCCTCACTCCAAATTTATTGGTGGGTATGTGGCGGAGGGCTTCCAAGAGCTCGGCCAGAGTGAGAGGCAGCTCTAGCCGGTCCCGGTCACCCGCGCTGACGTCGGGAGTCTGTCCCAGAGCACTCTGCAAGCGTCGGGATCGGTCGGATCTGGGGAGATGTAGGCACGCACACTATCCTGAG
This sequence comes from Platysternon megacephalum, assembly GCA_003942145.1. Classification (NCBI taxonomy): domain Eukaryota; kingdom Metazoa; phylum Chordata; order Testudines; family Platysternidae; genus Platysternon; species Platysternon megacephalum. The sequence goes on from QXTE01000344.1 coordinate 1,004,684, forward strand.
CAATCCCAGCAATGTGTCAGGCAATCTCAGAGAGGCTTCCCATCCCCCACTTCACCAATCAGCACTCCTCCCAAGAATGCAATAACACCCATGGAGCAGTTGTGGGAGAGAGAAAGAACACCTCAAAGAGCCAGCTGATGGGTGAGAGGGCCAGCTGCAGAGGTTGTAAAGCTCTGTGCTAAGGTACTCTCTCTCTTGCTCTCCAGTCTGTGGGAGTGGGAAGATCATGGGAATCAATTGGTGTTAAGAAGCAGATAACTCTGTTTTGGAGCTGTTTACTACTGAGCTCCCTCTCACTATCTCCTCTGTGGACATTCAATTGTGAAAATCTCAACTCCGCACTGGAATTAGGAGGGAGGCATCATTTCCCCAGAGGCTACTCTTCTGCACCCCCAAAGCCATACAAGGGAATATTACTATCTCTATCTCTAAAGAAGGGGCACGATACTCCTGGGGGAATTCTGCACCAAAAAATTAAAAAATCTGCACACAATATTTTAAAATTCTGCAAAATTCTGCACATTTTGTCAAAATAACACTATATAATCATACCAGTTTCAATTATTTTGGTAATTTATTTCAAAATACCGGTCAGCAACTATGTCTGTGACAATACAGCCTCAAAAAAAATGCCCCCAGGAGTAGAGAGTTAAAGAAACCCATACAACAACCCAGTTCCTGTTTCTCTGCCCGCCACCCCGACCCCCGGAGCCCAGCCGCAGGCCAGACACCCACACCTCCTTCCACCAGAGTCCAGCCACAGGGCACCCCTCAGCCCAGACACTCACATCCCATCCTGCCTAGTGCCCAGTTGTGTCCCCCCAGCCCAAACACTCACACCTCCTTCCCTCTCAAATCCCAGGGATCCAGAGAGAGAAGCAGCCTGATGCTGGGTCCCAGGGTTGTACAGAGTTTCCTGTGTGCCACCTACTTCCTTCAGGATGTGCTAGGAACTGTGCCCACCCATCTTCAACGGGGTCCCCCTCCTCCCAGCAAGTGTCTTCTATTTGAAAGCTAGGGAGCTGAGCTCTGCTGGGTCCAGCAGCCCCTAGTGGCGGCCAACAACTCTGCAACGCCAATTCTGTGGGGGGGGGAAGGAAATTCTGCGCAGCACATTAATTCTGCACAAATTCTGCATTGCGCAGTGGCATAGAATTCTCCCAGGAGTAGCAGGACAGCTGCTACTAGTGGGAGTCTCCACCTCTCACCTAGCCCAGAGTCAGGATTTTATCCTGTCTTTGGAGGAACTTGAGAAAAGATGGGAAAGAAAATACAAAAGCCTCCTTTAAAGTTTACTTCCCAAAGTTTTATAACTTACAAATTCCTCTCTATTTAATTTTTAAAATTAAAACATGAATCCACACTCCTTAAAGGAACTACACTGCCATTAGCTTTCAGTTGTTCTGACAGGCCACCTATTATACTGTGGCTTCAGAGGATTTAACACTAAACCTAACCTGAACAGCATATAAGTAACTAGACTTCTCTGAACTATTCTACAGTGATTTTTATTTCTGTAAAATTGATACATAAACCATTAATGCACAACAAGCCAATAACATCCCTGAGTTTTGAAATGAGATTTTGGAGCTATGCTAACTGAACTTAAATCCTCTCATAAATGCTCATATATGATGGACAGAACATAAACTCCAAGATGTACGACCATGTGATTGATATCTCAAAAGAAAAGAACTTGGATTATGAGTCAATCCTGTCAAAAGCTTTGTAGCAACTCTGGAATATGTATTTCAGACAGTATTAAGACTTTATACTTTAGAAGTATTTTGGCCTATTGGGTGAATAATATGTACTTACAAGGTTTTTGACCACACTCCTATCCAGCTGAAGAGACTGTTAAGGTCTAGCAGGTCAATCTGAATAAGTCACTACATACTTGGGGCTAAACTATGATTCAGTCTTTCTTTTTTGGGGGACTGGGGGTTGGGTTTTTTTGCACATTGTGGGGGGAGATGGCAGGCAGCAAGGATGGGGTTTCAATGGCTGTGATGCCCAAGCAGTGATGGAGAAAGGAAGTATGATTGCATAAGGCATACTGCCTCCGTGGGTGCTGCAAAGAAGACTCCTTTAGCAGAGGCACTTGCCACACGTTAAGAGTGCGGCCTGCACACATCCACAGCACTGTCCTCCCTGGTGTGCAAAATGGATGGAGCTCTGGCCACGCTCACAACCAATCCAGACACTTGCTTTGAGATGTGCAACATGGCAAGCAGCTCTACAGGCCTTCCTTGTTTTCAGGGTGCACAAGCATCCGCTTGATTACTGTCTCCCATAAGGTTGCGGTGGGGGTAATCTTCCCAGTACACATAAAAGGGCCGTGATAAACTGGTCCTTAGTTAAAAGAGCATTTTACACTGCCTATATGTATGTACGTATGTGTGCGTTTGCATGTATATATATATATTTACAGTACAATAGTAATTATTTTTAGAACTTAAGAATTAAACACAAAGCTCACTGCAAGCAATATTCTAACTCAGGGGTAGGCAACCTATGGCACGTGTGCCGAAGGCGGCACACGAGCTGATTTTCAGCGGCACTCACACTGCCCGGGTCCTGGCCACTGGTCCGGGGGGCTCTGCATTTTAATTTAATTTTAAATGAAGCTTCTTAAACATTTTAAAAATCTTATTTACTTGACATACAACAATAGTTTAGTTATATATTATAGACTTATAGAAAGAGACCTTCTAAAAAAAAAAAAGGTATTACTGGCACGCGAAACCTTAAATTAGAGTGAATAAATGAAGACTCGGCACACCACTTCTGAAAGGTTGCCGACCCCTGTTCTAACTCAATGCTGCGCATCTTTTTAGACTTTTTTAAAGTTTTAAAATACACAAAAAGCTATGTTAAAAGAATATTAAGGTTACAATGTCAAGCACTCAAAAATTAGTATATGCCTAAATTAAGGGTGACTCTATAACAGCAGTAGGTGAAAGCACACAATGGAACTTTTAGTGTGTGGCAGCAAGGTCCACGAGGCCACTTAGTGTGCAGCAGGTAGAGCACTATATGGAGAACCTGTAGATGTGAGATTTGAAAACTTGTACTCGAAAGTTAATGTTTCTATAGTGATTTTGCTGACAGAGATTCAGTCAGTGATAAAGATTTATAGTACAACAACTTTTTTTTTTGAAATTATATATTTTTCAAGCCTAAACAGTGCACGAGTACTTTAGATATTATTTGTGAATTTGAGTAAGTTTCCATTACTGTGGAAGAGAGGGCTGAAAAGGCATCATACTTTACAAAAGAACATATTTAAAGGTTGTCACAGGGTATTTGGAGTCTTTGTGTGAAGTGGGTCCAGCTCCCGATGATGAGGTAGATGCACCCAGGCTGGGCCTACTGACAGGCAGGGGGATGACTGAGTTAGGGGATAAAAAGAATGCTGCAGAGAGGTAGACTGGGAGGAGCAAGTTGGAGCAGGGCAGCCCAGAAAGAGTCTGGCAGAGAAGCCTAGGGCAGGGCCACAAGGAGAGCGGCATGAGGGGAGTTAGTGCCTACAGTGATTACCCCCAGGATGGGGCCAGAAAGAGAATGGCTGGGAAGCTGCCTGAAACCTTTGGAAAGAAGGTAAGGCCCAGCGAGAGCAGATATAGACTAGGAAAAGACTGTGGATACCCTGGGAGGGGGGGGGGGGGGGGGGGGAAAAAAAAAAAAAAAAAANGAAATGTAGGGCTGGAAGGAACCTTGGTAGGCTGTCTAGTCCAGCCCCCTGCACTGAGGCAGGACCAGGTATACCTAGAACATGTTTGTCTAACTTGGTCTTAAAAACTTCTAATGATAGGGATTCTACAACCTCCCTTGGAAGTCAATGCAAGTATTTAACTATCCTTGTCATTAGAAAGTTATTCCTAATATCTAAACTATATTTCCTTTGCTGCCCATTACTTCTGGTCTAACCTTCAGTGGACATGTAGAACAACTGATAACCATCCTCTTTACAACAGCACTTTACTTATTTGAAGACTTATTCAGTCCCTCCTCAGTCTTCTTTTCCCAAGACTAAACATGCCTAGTTTTTTTAGCCTTTCCTCATATGTCAGGTTTTCTAAACCTTTTATCATTTTTGTTGCTCTCCTCTGGATTCTCTCCAATTTGTCCAGTTAGGTTCCACCAGTGCTGAGTCGAGTGGAACAATTACCTCCCATGTTTTACATACCACACTCCTGTTAATACACCCAAGAATGATTTTGCCTTTTTCACAACAGCATCACACTGTTGACTCTCATTCAATTTGTGATCCACTATAAGCCCCAGTTCCTTTTCAGCAGTACTACTGCCTAGCCATTTTGTAGTTGTGAATTTGATTTTTCCTCCCTAAGCATAGTACTTTGCACTTGTCATTACTGAAATTCATATTGTTGATTTCAGACCAATTCTCTAATTTGTCAAGGTCTTTTGAAGTCTAATCCTGTCCTCCAAAGTGCTTGCAACCAGACATGCCAAACCCGTGAAAAAAACGCAGAAATCAGGCTTGCTTTTGGCTTTATTGGCTTGTGAATTGCTTGTTGGCTAGTTTTTGACTTGTAGTTTGTTGCTTGTTTGGCTTGTTGTAGCCTGTTGCTGCTTCTTTTTTTGATAGGCTCCCAGCAAGCAGGGGCAAGGGGGGAGAGAGAGTCAGGAGTGCACAGCGGGCCCACCACAGTCCCAGACTGCACTCCGGGGGATCTAGTCACATAGAGTGTTGAGGTTCTTAGGTATTGGCTTGTTTTGGCCCTGTTTTGAAATGGGATTAGCTTGATTTTTGGCTTATTGTGAAAGTTGGAGTGCTTATTTACTGCGTGAAAGTTGGCAACTGTACTTGCAACCCTCCCAGCTTGGTGTCATCTGCAAATGTAATAAACATCATCTCTACTCCAGCATCTAAGTTATTAATGAAAGTATTGAATAGTATCAGACCTAGGACAGACCCATATGGTGCCGCAGTAGATACATCTTCCCAGTTTGACAGTGAACCATTGATAACTACTGTGAGTAGTCTTTCAACCAGCTTGTGACGGGTTGGATCACAGAAACCCACTTGGGAGCTGCCAGCTGATGTGCAAAGACTACTTCTGTTTCTATTCTCCCTGCCAGCTCAGTGGTTTCAGTACCGTCTTGCTGAAGCCAGACACACCCATCTGCTCCAGCACAGACCCAGAGTCTGAATAACCTGTCTCAAAGCTGGAGGTTTACCTGAGAACAACTCACAGAAGTCTGCTTGCCCTTAGCACTCAGATGCCCAATTCCCAATGGGGTCTAAACCCAAATAAATCCGTTTTACCCTGTATAAAGCATATACAGGGTAAACTCATAAATTGGTCGCCCTCTATAACACTGATAGAGAGATATGCACAGCTGTTTGCTCCCCCAGGTATTAATACATACTCTGAGTTAATTAATAAGTGGAAAGTGATTTTATTTAAATACAGAAAATAGGATTTAAGTGATTTCAAGTAGTAACAGACAGAAGTAAGTTACCAAGCAAAATAAAATAAAATACGCAAATCTATGTCTAATTACACTAAATATAGATGAGATCCTCACCAGTTCCAAAATGTTCCCTTTTACAGGCTAATCTTCTTTTAGCCTGGGTCCAGCAATCACTCACACCCCCCGTAGTTACTGTCCTTTCCTTCAAGTATCCTGGGGGGGGGGTGGAGAGGCTTCTTCTTTAGCCAGCTGAAGACAAAATGGAGGGGTCTCACACGGGTTTAAATAGACTGTCTCTTGTGGGTGGAGACCCCCTCCTCACCCTCTGTAGAATCCAGTCACAAAATGGAGATTCGGAATCACATGGGCAGGTCACATGCCCATGCATGACTCAGGACTGCAGGTAGCAGCCATTACCCACATGCTGCCTTGAACGTCCTCAGGTAGACTTCTAATGTGGATTGGAGTCTTCCAAGCTCTTTTGTCTGTTAAGTGCCCCCTGACTGAACACCTAATTTGCACATTCCTTTCCCAAGAAGTCATCAAATGTTCTAACTGAGGCCCCTTAGAAATCAAGCAATCATACAGCCAATGTTCATAACTTTGAACACACAAATGGTGCCTGCATACAACTAGGGTGAACATAACCAGTAGATCATAACCTTTACATAGATATGTTACATGGCCTATGTAGCAAAACCCTATTCCAGTTATATTATACATACATTTGTGAGCCCCTTTATGGGGTACGCTGTCACACAGCTATGCGCCCACCTTATAGAAATTTCATCTAGACCACATTTCCTAGGTTTGCTTATGAGACTTATGTGGGACTGTGTCAAAAGCCTGACTAAAATCAAGATACATTCTGTCTACTGCTTCCCCCCACTTCCATTAGGCCAGTAACCTGTCAAAGAAGGAAATTAGGTTGGTTTGCCATGATTTATTCTTGACAAATCCATAATAGGTATTACTTATAACCCTATTATCCTCTAGGTGTTTACAAACCGATTGTTTAATAATTTGTTCTGTATCCTTCCAGATATCAAAATTAGGCTGAGAGGTCCATAATTCTCTGGGTCCTTTTTGTTCCCTCTTTAAAGATAGGTACTGTGTTTGCCCTTCTCTAGTCCTGTGGGACTTCACCTGTCCTCCATGAGTTCTCAGAGATAATCACTAATGATTCTGAGAACTGCTTCAGGTAGTTCCTTAAATATCTAGAGTGAATTTCATCAGGCTCTGCTGACTTGAATACATCTAATTTATCTAAATATTTTTTAATCTGTTCTTTCCCTACTTTGGCTTGTGTTCATTCTCCCTTGTTAATATCAATTGTGTTAAGTATCTGATCAGAATTTACCTTTCTGTGAAGACTGAAGCAATCACTGGGAAGCTACAAAAAGACTGTGATTACCCTGGGATGGGAGGATATAATTTTGGTTGACTGTTTCATTTATGAAGGAACACTGAGGGCCTGTGCCCAGTACCAGGGAGTCTATTAGACTCAGACTTTAAGGCCAGAACGAACCATTGTGATCATCTAGTCCAGGGGTCGGCAACCTTTCAGAAGTGGTGTGCCGAGTCTTCATTTATTCACTCTACTTCAAGGTTTTGCGTGCCAGTAATACATTTTAACAGATTTAGAAGGTAACTTTCTATAAGTCTATAATATATAACTAAACTATTGTTGTATGTAAAGTAAATAAGAAATGTTTAAGAAGCTTCATTTAAAATTAAATTAAAATGCAGAGCCCCCCAGACCAGTTGCGAGGACCCGGGCAGTGTGAGTGCCGCTGAAAATCAGCTCGTGTGCCGCCTTCGGCACGCGTGCCATAGGTTGCCTACCCCTGATCTAGTCTGACCTCCTGCACATCACAGGCCACAGAATCTCACCCATCCACTCCTGTAATAGACCCATAACCTCTGGCTGTGGTACTGAAGTCCACAGATCATGATTTACAAGACTTCAAGTTACAGAGACTCCACCATTTACTCTAGTTCAAACCAGCCAATACCAGAAGAACCTAGTGCAGAGAAGAAAGGGTTGACAGAGAACTTTAAGTTGTGACATTAAGGTTTGCTTTAAGACTGTGGGCAGAGTTATTTAGAATACTAACAAATAAACATGCAACAGGGGTGCTTTTTATGTTAAAAAGGTGCCAGTGGAGTAACTGCTGAGACCCTCCTGGAGAGAATGTAAGAACATAAGAAAGGCCATACTGGGTCAGACTAAAGTTCCACCTAGACCAGTATCCTCTCTTCCAACAGTGGCCAATTGCCAGGTGCCCCAGAGGGAATGAACAGAACAGGTAATCATCGAGTGATCCATCCCCTGTCGCCTATTCCCAGCTTCTGGCAAACAGAGGCTAGGGACACCATCCCTGTCCATCCTGGCTAATAGCCATTGATGGCCCTATCCTCCATGAATTTATCTAGCTCTTTTTTGAATCCTGTTATAGTCTTGGCCTTCACAACATCCTCTGGCAAGGAGTTCCACAGGTTGACTGTACATTGTGTGAAGAAATACTTCCTTTTGTTTGTTTTAAACCTGCTGCCTATTAATTTTATTTGGTGACCCCTAGTTCTCGTGTTATGAGGGGTAAATAACACTTCTTTATTTACTTTCTCCACACTAGTCATGATTTTATAGACCTCTTTCATATCCCCCCTTAGTCATCTCTTTTCCAAGCTGAAAAGTCCCAGTCTTACTAAACTCTCCTCATATGGCAGCCGTTCCATACCGATAATCATTTTTGTTGCCCTTTTCTGAACCTTTTCCAATTTCAATATATCTTTTTTGAGCTGGGGCAACCACATCTGCACACAGTATTCAAGATGTGGGCATACCATGGATTTATATAGAGGCACACCGGTATTGATTTTATTTATTTATTTTCTGTCTTATTATCGATCCCTTTCTTAATGATTCCCAACATTCTGTTTGCTTTTTTGACTGCTGCTGCACATTGAGTGGATGTTTTCAGAGAACTATCCACAATGACTCCAAGATCTCTTTCTTGACTGGTAACAGCTAATTTAGACCTCATCATTTTATATGTATAGTTAGGATTATGTTTTCCAATGTGTATTACTCTGCATTTATCAACATTGAATTTCATCTGCCATTTTGTTGCTCCGTCACCCAGTTTTGAGAAATCCTTTTGTAGCTCTTTGCAGTCTGCCTGGGACTTAACTATCTTGAGTAGTTTTGTATCATCTGCACATTTTGCCACCTCACTGTTTACCCCTTTTTCCAGATCATTTATGAATATGTTGAATAGGACTGGGCCCAGTACAGACCCCTGGGAAACACCACTATTTACCCCTCTCCATTCTGAAAACTGACCATTTATTCCTACCTTTTGGGGATAGCTGTGGTCTGTTGGGCTGCACTTGGAGACAGAGACCTCTGTTACAAACAGTTATTTTTAAGTTCTTAAGTTTTAAGTTCAAATATTTTTTTAAAAATATTTTTTCTGTGCTGTTGACATTTTAGAAAATGTTGTCTTCACATTAATCACAGAGGGCTCCAAAGGAAAATCTCATTCTTGTGTAAACTTAGGAGTTGTGAACATTAGGCTTAGAATGAAACTCCAAATCACACTTTCAACTACTGACTTGTGACCAGCACCTGCAGTAGAGGAAATTTTCCTTGCCTGTTATTTTTCATTCTTTGAGATCTTCTGTAGCAGGCTAGATGTTTGGGTTATAGTTCCAAGGATCTGACTGGTTTAGAAGACTGAAGACAGAATAACATCTTAGTATTCATGTATGATAGGAACTGAAATACACAAGATAATGATGTAGGACCATAGACAAGACATTTCACCTAATTTTACTGTTCTGTAAAATAGACATTATGAAAATTAGTGCTTCTAAAGCACTCTGAATTCCTGTGATTAAAGGCTCTATAGCAGTACAAAATTATTGGTGATGGGAGAGATCCTCTTTGAGGACCCAACTCTCCCAGGAGCTGAGTGTCCTCTCCCACACAACGCTCCTCCAGAGGTGCTCAATACCTCATAGGATCAGGCCCTTAAAGAGATGTGGTTAATAAAGTCATTTAAATGTCTTCTAGAAATTTCTGTACATCACATCTATTTTCACAGCTCAATATAAAAAAACTACTATTTGATTTTAGGATAAGTAGGGTATATTTCATCTAAGACACTTCTCTCTCAAGTGTTCAGCTTGAAGGAAAAAAAAAAAAAAGACAAACGATAAGCCTTCAAAACTCTTTACTGCTAACATTCATCTGTCTAGAACAAAAATCTATAAGCACAGACCAAGTAAGAAAAAGCAGCCCAAGAAATGTATACTCTTCAACTTTAAAGTAGTTGTAAAATCAGTTTCCATCACAAAATTTGTTTTAATGTATCCAAGGACAATACTTAACATTCATATTTTCCTCCAAAACTATAAATATTAGTTTTATTCCCTATATATATTTGTTTTATTCACAAGGACCAGCAACATTTCTAAATGGAGGCGTTATAATGTTCACATACATTACAAAATTGTGTTCTGAGCTGGATAAAAAACGGTTTCTCACCTTCTCATAACTGTTCTTCGAGATGTGTTGCTCATATCCATTCCAATTATGTGTGCGCGCGCCACGTGCACAGTCGTTGGAAAGTTTTTCCCCTAGCAGCATCTGTTGGGTCGGCTGTGGAGCCCCCTGGAGTGGTGCCTTCATGGCGCTCAATATATGACCCTGCCAACCCGGTGCCTCCTCAGTTCCTTCTTGCCAGTTACTCCAACGGAGGGGAAGGAGGGTGGGTTTGGAATGGATATGAGCAACACATCTCGAAGAACAACAGTTACAAGAAGGTGAGTAACCGTTTTTTCTTCTTCAAGTGATTGCTCATATTGATTCCAACTAGATGACTCCCAAGCCTTACCTAGGCGGTAGGGTCGGAGTTATGGAATCGCTGATTGGAGCACTGCTCTGCCAAAAGCTGCATCATCTCTGGCATGCCAGATGATGGTGTAATGAGAGGTGAACGTATTTACCGAGAACCAAGTTGCTGCCCTGCAGATTTCTTGTATCTGGACCTGGGCCATGAATGCCGCTGATGAGGCCTGAGCCATCATGGAGTGTGCTGTAAGAGCTGGGGCTGGTGTTTTGGCCAGTTCGGAGCATGTGCAGATGCATGACGTGATCCAGGAAGTTATTCTTTGAGATGAAACCAGGAGTCCTTTTATCTGGTCTGCCACTACTATGAACAACTGGTTCGACTTCCTGAATGGCTTAGTGCACTCGATGTAGAAGGCTAGGGCTCGCCAAACATCCAGGGAGTGTAGCCTCTGCTCACGGCTACTGGCATGAGGCTTAGGATAAAAAACAGGCAGGAATGTTCCTGACTAATGTGGAAGTGTGACACAACCTTAGGAAGAAAGGCCGGGTGAGGTCTGAGTTGCACCTTATCCCTGTGGAAAACCATATAAAGTAGGTCTAAGGTAAGGGCCTTTAATTCAAACACCCTCCTTGCTGATGTAATGGCGACCAGAAAGGCTACCTTCCACAACAAATAGAAAAGGGAGTAAGTCACCAGCGGTTCAAATGGGGGCCCCATTAGCCTGGAGAGGACCAGGTTAAGGTCCCACGCGGGGACAGGCTGTCTGATCTGGGGATGTAGCCATTCCAGACCCTTGAGGAACCAACCAACCATAGGGTTGGTGAAGACGGAGCATCCAGATCCTCCCAGGTGGAAAGCCGAGATAGCAGCAAGGTGTACCTTTATGGAGGACGCTGCCAGGCCTTGCTGTTTCAGGTGCAGAAGGTACTCTAAGATGAGAGGTATAGGTGCCTGAAGAGGAGGTGTACGACCCTGGTCACACCAACAAGTAAATCTTTTCCACTTTGCCAGATATGTGGCTATAGTGGAGGGCTTTCTGCTGCCGAGTAGGACCCCCCCTTACCTGTTCTGAGCACAGAAGCTCCATGGGGTTCAGCCATGAAGCTTCCAAGCCGTGAGGCAACGTGATCAGGGTGTCCACTGACAGTTCCAGGAGTGTGGTGTACTAATGTTGTTGAGCCAATGCTGGTACCATCAGAATTATCTCTGCCCTGTCCCTACAGACCTTGAGTAGACCTGTGCACAAGAGGAAATGGGGGAAAGGTGTAGAGCAGGCAGCCTCCCCAGGGTAGCAGGAATGCATCCGTGATTGAGCCTGGGCTGTGTTTCTGGAAGGAGCAGAACATTGGGCACTTTCTGTTGCTCTGGGTGGCGAACAGATCGACCTGGGGAAACCCCCACCTTTGGAAGATGAAGTGTATGACATCCGGCTGGATGGACTACTCATGATTGCAGAAGGACCTGCTGAGGTGGTCCGCCAGTGCGTTCTGAACTCTTGGTAGATAGGATGCTTCCAGGTGAATGGAGTGGGCTATGCAGAACTCCCACAGCCAGAGGGCTTCCTGACATAGGGGAGAAGACCAGGCTCCACCCTGCTTGTTGATGTAAAACATGGCAGTGGTGTTGTCCATCAGAACTGTATAGTCTTGATGATGGGTAGAGCCACCCTCGATGGGCCTTCCAGGGCCAGGATGTCGACCATCGGGTCCTCTGACTCCACCACCTCGTCAGCCTGCAGGTCCATATTTCGTGCCATCCTGCAAAGGAGGTCCTGGTGGGCACAGCTGTCTATGAGGGGTGGTCCAGAGACAGAGGTGCCTGCAACCGCCTCGTCCGGGGAGGATGACGAGGAGGCTAATGGGNCTATGAACTGACCATGTAGTCAGGCTTGAAAGGTCTGGCATGCTAGTCACACTGCCCTCAGCTCCTTGATATTGATATGGAGGGAGAGCTCGTCCTGCGACCAAAGGCCCTGTGTTTGGAGGTCTCCCCATCCCAGAGCTGATGCGTCCATTACTAGGGACAAGGAGGGCTGAGAGCCTTTGAAGGGGACTCCTTTGCACACTGTCCGAGGGTCGAGCCACCATTGAAGTGACTTGAGTAGCTGGCCCGGCACCGTGACCACTGAATTCAGGCTGTTGCGTCCCAGGTGATAGCCCAAACTGAGACACGCCTGTAGAGGCCTGAGCCTCAGTCTGGCATGCCGGGTCATGTTCGTGCAGGCTGCCATGTGGCCGAGGAGACTCAGGCATCTCCTTGCTGTAATGGTTGGGTATTGCCTGAGGCCTTGAATGATGTCCGTCATGGCTCAGAATTGGGACTCTGACAAAAGTGCTCTTGCCTGAACCGAGTCCAACACCGCCCCGATGAATTCTATTCTTTGGGTCAGTGACAAGGTTGACTTGTTCAAGTTGAGGAGGAGAGACAGTCTCTCGAATGTGGATCTGACCAATCGGACTTGAGACTCCACCTGCCCCCAGTGCAGCCCCTGAGCAGCCTGTACCTACCTCTGATGGAAGAAAGCGGCCACGACCGACATGCACTTGGTGAACACTCAGGGGGCTGTTGAGAGGCCGAATGGAATGACCGTAAATTGTTAATGTTTGTGGTCGACCACTAACCATAGGAATCGTCTGTGTGCAAGCCGAATAGCTATACGGAAGTACGCGCCTTTTATGTCGAGGGCTGTGTACCAGACTCCCAGATCCAGAGAAGGGATAATTGTGCCCAGGGAGACCATGCGGAACTTCAATTTTACCATGAACTTGTTGAGTCCACGCAGATCTAGAATGGGTCTGAGACCCCTCCTTGGCTTTGGGGATTAGGAAATATCGGGAATGGAATCCCTTGCCCCATAGCTCCTGAGGAACCTCCTCCACCACTCTCATGGCAAGGAGCGCCCACGCCTCCTGGATAAGGAGTTGCTCGTGAGAAGGGTCCCTGAAGAGGGATGGGGAACGGGGGTGGGAGGAAGGGTAGGAGCAGAATTGGAGAGCATATCCCACTTCTACCGTACAGAGAACCCAGTGGTCCAAAGTTATTTGGGACCAAGCATGGTAGAAGTGGGACAGACGATTCAAGAAAGACGGGGAAGGATCCGGAATTGTGGCTGGTGCACCGTCCTCGGGCGCACTTTCAAAAGGCCTGCTTTGAACCCGACGATGATTTAGTCGGGTCCTGGCCCTGCCCAGGCTGGGGTGGGGTGGGAAGGCTTGTGTCTACCATTCCTGCCCCTTCTCCTATAAAAGTCTTGCCTCAGCCGAGGAGGATTGGAGCGCTGCTGTTGCGGAGGCTTGAAATGTTTACGTTGGGTTGCCGGGGTGTGCATACCCAAGGACTTCATAGTAGCCCTGGAATCCTCTAGGCTATGCAGCCTAGAGTCAGTCTGCTCCGCTAACAGACCTGCCTCATCAAAAGGCAGGTCCTGCATGGTCTGTTGAACCTCGGGCGGGAGTCCCGAAGCCTGCAGTCATGAGCTATGCCTCATGGTGATACTGGAGGAAAGGTGCATGCCGCTGAGTCCGCAGAGTCCAGTGAGGCCTGTAAAGAGGTCCGTGCCACCGTCTTGCCCTCCTCCACTATCGCTCCAAACTCCTCCCTGGACTCTGTTGGCATCAGCAAATAAATCTAGGCGCTTGGCATCCTTGGACTTAGGTGCTGGGGCTTGTTGTCCCTGCCTCTCCTTTTCATTTACTGCAGCCACCAACAATGAGCAAGGCTGCGGGTGTGTGAAGAGGTATCCATACCCCTTAGATGGGATGAAATACTTCCTGTCTACACCCTTTGCAGTGGGAGGGATGGAGGCCGGGGTCTGCCAAATGGTCTTAGCACTGGCCTGTATAGTCTTGATGATGGGTAGAGCCACCCTCGATGGGCCTTCCAGGGCCAGGATGTCGACCATCGGGTCCTCTGACTCCACCACCTCGTCAGCCTGCAGGTCCATATTTCGTGCCATCCTGCAAAGGAGGTCCTGGTGGGCACAGCTGTCTATGAGGGGTGGTCCAGAGACAGAGGTGCCTGCAACCGCCTCGTCCGGGGAGGATGACGAGGAGGCTAATGGGGGAACAGGGTCCTCCTGACCCTCTCGGTCTCCAGGGCCTCCTGTCCCGCCTCTCTGTCGGGGCCAACCACACCTGGATCAGGCTCAGGAACTGGGGTTGGTTCCAGGGGAGGTAGTGTGACTGGTACCTCCTCAGCACCCCTAGGGGTGGGGCAACTGGCTGATGCCTCCAGCACTCGTGGTTCAGAGGCCGCCAAACGGGAACCTTTGGATTGGGCGCCCTGGGCCTGGTGGTATGCCAATGGGGTCTAAAATGACCACTGCGCTGGTCCCTGCCACTGCGCAGGCCATGGCCCTACCCCCACTTCAGGCCTTCCACGGCCTGACCGGTGCCGGCCCCAGTCCGAGTATCTAGACCCCATTTCTGAGTCCAAAGACAGGGACTGGGACTGCGATGGCCAGGACGGTGCAGAGCGGAGCTGGACTGGGAAGTGGTGCTGCGAGGCTGGGGAACGGTGCCGCGATCTGGAGTGGTGCAGGGACGCTGACCGGTGCCAGGATGACCGGTGCTGGGAGCAGGACCTGCTGCGCAATGGGGATCAGCGTCGCGATCGGGAGCGCTGCCGCGACCTGGAGCAATGCCGCGACTCTGACCAGCGCCGCAAGTCCAACCTGCGCCGAGGGATGAAGCATCACTTATTTGCCTTGAGACGGTGCCACATGTTGTGGTATCGGAGGCTTGGCTCGAAGGACTGGGGACCACGGTACCATCATGGCGATGAGGTCCCTCACAGCCTCAAAGGTGTCTGGGGTGGATGGCAATTCCACCTCCTCTCAATGACCTGGCTCGGGGAGTCCAATGGCACCGGACTCGACAGTCTCCCTTGCAGGGCCGAAGTCGATGGTGCTGGCTCCAAAGTCTTCAGCCGTGGGTGCTCCTCTCTGGGACGCGCCCCATTGGCCGGCTCCAAAGGGGTGGGTCTCTGAGTCGGAGAACCACTCCTCCCCTGCTTCCGGAGCCGCTTCCGCATCAGGGAATGGGAACGATGCCAGGTCGATCCCGCTGGTTTTGGTGCTGGGGAGCAGCGGTGCCGCGGGTCTCTTCCAGAGTCCTTCCATGGTGCCGCTTCTACCACTGCCGCCGGGGCCCTGTGCACCGATGAGGTCGGTGCCGGGTCTTGCCCCGCTGATGTAGGTTGCGGTCTAAGTGCCGCCTCCATAAGGAACTGCTTGAGGTGAAAGTCTCACTCCTTTTTTGTTCTGGGGCAAAACCCTTTACAAATCCTGCACTTGTCCACTTGCTGTGCTTCCCCCAGACTCTTTAAGCAAGCATCATGGGGGTCACCTGTTGGCATGCGCTTATTGCAGGAACCCTTGGGACTTAGGCATACCCCAAGTCCCAACAGGGAACGCAGTTGGGGTGAAGGGTAAAACCCCCACTCTCAGTTATCTGCTGTAACAACTGAAAACACTAAAACTAAACTGAACGAGGCTAGGAATAACTGTGAACTAAACTAAACTGAAAGCTAGGGAAAACAAGGAGAGCTTGCTAAGCAAGTCACCGCAGTTCAAACGACCATCACTGGCGGTAAAAAGGAACTGAGGAGGCGCCGGGTTGGCAGGGTCATATATTGAGCACCATGAAGGTGCCACTCCAGGGGGCTCCACAGCTGAACCGACGGGTGCTGCTAGGGGAAAAACTTTCCAATGACTGTGCATGTGGCACGCACACACCTAATTGGAATCGATATGAGCAATCACTTGAAGAACAGTGTTTCTTTTAAAAAAAAGAAATATGGTCATGAATTGCATTGTTTGAAATACTCAGCTCTCCAAAAATCATGGATTTTTGCACCTGTTTTATTATTAAGGTTTCTCTGTCTGTCCCGCTTCCCAAAATTAGTTCAGTTCTAAAGAGAATTAGACATTATTGTGGATATAAAAATCCAGTTACATTAGACCCACGGTTCTCAAACTATGGGGCGGGCCTCCCAAAGGAGGCGCAGGAATATGCCAAGGGAGGTGTGAGCTGTGTGTTGTTGGGTTGTTTTGAAGAGCTCTGGCCGTCAGCCCTGGTTGGCTGGGGCTTGTGCAGAAGTCATCCACACCCAGGAGCTAGGGATAAAGGGGACAGCCAGAGCCCTGCCACCTGGGCTTGAGCTTTCCTTTAACCCCCACCCTCCCTGCAATCTCTCACCTGGAGGCGGTGGAACTCTAGCTGTCAGCCCTGGGGTGGCAGCACCAGTGCAGAAGTAAGGATGGCAATGAGGCGCTAAATCTGCTGTGAAAAGTAATGTTGACAAATATCACTTTTCACATTGCTACACTTATTTCTATGCTGCTGCTGGTATGGCGCTGCGCTGCCTTCAGAGCTGGGCGCCCAGCCAGCAGCCGCTGCTCTCTTCTCTGCCTTCAGAGCTGGGTGGCGGTATATGTACTTGGGGGGGGGGGCATAAACGACTACAGACACAAAGAAGGGGGTCCCTATCAAAGAAGTTTGAGAACCACTGCATTAGACAGACCTGTACAATAAACTATATACTGACATGATTAAGAGAGGCACTTCAGCTTGAGATCCATTGGTATAAACAAGAGGGGCTGCTGGCTATACATTCTCTGTGAGGGCCCTCAGCTTTGGAATTCATTCCCCCTTTTATCTGAAATATCCTGAATCTGTACCAGTGTTTTCCCCAGGAACTGAAATTGGGGGGGGGGGGGGGTTCAAATATACAGTGGGGGTGAGGGCCAATGAGGGTTGAGACCATGAGGGCGAAGGTGGGCTGTATGGCACCATAATAAAAACAGAAAAATGTTTCACGACCATTTTATTAAATTTAACTCATTTTAAAATCATCACAGAAATTAAAGTTGGCTACTCAAGCCTACTATGAAGCACGACATTTACATCCTTCTTGGTTTCTTGTTGTAATTTTTGCACAACTCTTTGGTGTCTTCTTGTGTGTCCGTTATGTCCAGTCCTCCATGATCAGGCAGAAGGCGATTTCTTTCAGAACACAAAATTCTATTCAGTGAGGAAAAAGAATGCTCAACTGTAGCTGTTGTGACTGGGAGTAGCAAGAGATGAATTCCTACTTCTTTCATCCCAGGAAACATAGCACAAAGATTGGGTCGAACTACTAGTGATGATAAAGAAGAAGTTGAAGTTAAATCTTCATTAGTTCATTGTATGATATTCCACTCTATTCAAATTCTCTATTCTGTCTTGATCACATGGCAACCCCATTGCTGGTAGTGCTTCACTTCACTCAATTGTAGGAGTTTTATAAGACAGGCATCTGTAAAAGCTACGTGGAGCTTGAGTAGAATCCAGAAATCGCTATTGTAGATTTGTAAGAATCAAGTCTCTGTACTTTTTCAGCTGGCTTAACAAACACTTCTTGTCCTCTTCACTTATGGAGTCAATATAAGTACCTTAATTAGTCAACTTCTGGATTGAAGTTTTTGTTTCGTCCAGTACATTTTCAATGGATATCTCTGATTGAGCCAAGGGTAGCTTCTACTGCTGGACAGAGATCTACTACTGTTGTAGCAGATGCCTGGATGATGTTGTTTAATGACCCAACTGGTTTCAACAGTAGACTTACAAGACAGAGAATGGCGATAGTCTTCTCTGAACTTAGTAACAAAAGTAGTCCACCAGCCTCACTACTTAGATCTATCATATCTTGTTGGATACTTTCCAAAGCCAGAAATAGCGGTTGCAGAAATTTTAAGACAACAGCCAAGAATCGCTCATGAGAAAGCCAGCAGGTTTTCCCAGGTTGGACTAATTTGAACTTCAGTCCCACTGTATCTTCTATTTGTTTCCAAGCCGTTTAGTCCTTTTGGACTCTTGCTGAAAAAAAAAAGAGAGTATAACAAAGCCATTACATTTATAGCTTTTTATTGTCTTTTGAAGATTCTGCAGCTCGTACTAGCGCTAACTGGAGTAAATGGCCTTTGCAGTGTGTATAGGAGAGATTAGGGTTACGCTTTTCTCTGAGTAAAGCTCGTGCTCCACCATGTCTTTCAGAGAAGTTTGCAGCTCCATCAAATGCACAAGCAGCCATCTGTTTGGGGTTCAGTTTACAAGTATTTAACTCTTCTAAGATGTCACAGATGCAGCGGATGTGTCTTCTATAACCTGAACATCTAGAATGCATCTACTGGCCTATCACAGACATGAAGATAACATACGCAATGACTTAATACTTGATACCTATTTTCGTTGGTGCATTCATCAGCCATGTATGCACATTTTTTAATATGATGAGAGTTCTTCACTTTTTCAACTGCTGAGTCTTTCAATGTTGTACCACATGCTTCTAGAGAGTCAGCTGAGTTTTTTTCCCAAAAGATAGCGAGCATTTGCCAATCTTGTTCGAAAGCAGTGTCCAGCTTCAGGATTAACAAGTGACAATGCACTTAACATTGGCCTCCAGTTTGCAGTGTGTGGTATCTCTTGCTTAAAAAGAAAGTATGATGCAACAGCCATGTTGGTTCACATAAACCGAGTTGTGTCTCGGGCATTCTTAACAGAGATAAATAAACTGGTTCAAGTAAAAAACAGTTTTGGGGGACAGAAAATTCCACAGCAGGCCTGAGAATCACCTCAGCTGGGAAAAAACTGAATATAGAGAAAATCTCCCCGAGCATACTAGGTCTCCTGGCCAATGTAATTGCTAAGGGGAAAAACATTTAATAGAAAGTAACAGAAGATTGAGGAAAGATTCCTCCATATATTCAAAGAAAGAAGGTCCAGAGATTACCTGAAGTATCCTATCCTTCCACTAGTCTCCTGACAGCATCTCTATAGACACACTTTTCTAAGGAACTGGGAAGAGTCAACATGTTGCATAAAAAGAGTCGAAAGAATGTGCTAGAAATGGAAGGAGTGTGCTACAAAGCTCCTAATGCTGAGACTTAGAGCATCAGGAAGCTAGGACTCATACCCAATCAGGAGCCTATCTAGAAGGTGTTCCAATATATCTAGGCTTGGAAGGGTTAGATTTTTATTGGTAAATGTGAGTAAACAACAATTTTACCATACACACACACAAACCTATGAAAAAATATTTCCACTGACAATCATCAAAATATACAACTAGGCAAAGTAAGAAAAATGCTGCTTGAGAACTTATCATACTTTGATTTAAGGATATTTACTTTGTAACATTTTGACATGTAATGTGGACAATTTGTATCTTAATGGTTATAAAGCTAACTTTGAATCTCAACATCTACTGTCACAAAGGCCCCGTCTACACTACCCGCCGAAATCGGCGGGTAGCCATCGAAGTATCGGGGATCGAATTATCGCGTCTTGTCTGGACGCGATAAATCGATCCCCGAACGCGCTACTTCGAACTCCGGTACTCCTGCAGGGCGAGCAGTCGAAGTGGGAGCCGCGCGGACGCGAGGTAAGTCGCGTTAGTTCGAACTAAGGTACTTCGACTTCAGCTACGCTATTCGCGTAGCTGAAGTCGAAGTACCTTAGTTCGATCCCGCCCCTAGTGTGGACCAGCCCTAAGTATTGTCTGACCCCACCTATTGTCTGACTCTCCCATAATTTCCCACAACTATGAAAATTTAAATTGATAAAAATAAAAATAATACTTAAAACCCATAATTTTGTGTAACCCACCCACCTCTTGGGTGTAGTGTTCTGTCCCATCTAGTGGCACCGAGACCACTTAGAGAGAGAGATTAATTAGTCTGCTCTACAGCCTTAGCTAAAAGCCATGTGGCTTTTAGGGTTAGAAGTAGAAGTTCATGAACTAAGCTCCAGAGGTCCCAGGTTCAATCCCACCTGCTGACAACCAGGGTATGTATGCATTACATTTGCACAACTGTGAAAATTTAAATTGATTAAAAAAAATTAAAAATGCTTAAAAATAAACACTGACATTATCAGTCAAAATAATTAAAAAAATCAAATTCTGCCAAGCCTAATAACAACTCAGGTTGCAAGACAAAATAGGATTCTTGTTCTCTCAAGAGCATCATGAAGATCAAGTTCCCTGAGTCCCAGATTTGAGGACGGTTTCTACAGTTGAGCAGGAAGTCCATGAGCTATCTTGAATACTCATGTTCCAGAAGGTAAAACCTCTTATGTTCCCAGACAAGAATCTCAGGTTCTATAGGTCTGGGGGCATGAGGATCCTGGAATAGAAGCTTCCCTCAATCCAGGAAGTTCAAATATGCTGAACTGACACATGTAGGAATCTGAGATACTCTGGGTGCCTGGACCATCGATTTGTTAACTATTTGATGACTTGATGATTTAGTTCTCATTCTCATGCATCCGACTGGTGCTTAGTCAACTGGCTTACAGGCTCCTCTTTTGCTCAAATGTGGGTTGTTATAGTAATTAGATGCCTTATGTTGTGAGCACCTCAAAGCAGAGGCAGTCTTTAATGAAGACTTGGTAAGCTCCTAGCAAATATCACTATAAACAATACAAGTAATAAGTAACCAACAAAACTGCCTGTCCAGCAGTAAGAGATTTCCCTTGTTTCATTCAGGATTTTTAAATATACTTTCTCATTTTATCCTGGAAGTGCAAGTATGCCACAGAGGCCCTATTGCCACTTTACATCTGAATGGCAACTACCAAACGCAGAGGGAAGCATAAAACTATCCTCTTAACTGCTTGTAACTCTAGAAAGTTGTTCTGATGAGCTGCCTGAGACAATCATTTGTCTTGAATTGAATGGCGCTCCCTCAGTAGTGCAGCAGATAATCTGGTTCTTGAAACTGATAACTCCACTGATAAGCAGGCTAGTTTGTAAGATAGAGAGGTGCATCATACCACAGAACAGTTTCCACAAAGTAAGTGAGGTCCCTGGTAGGCAAATACTTGAGGAGGTCCTAGAAGAAATACAATTTGTGAAATCTTTCCTTCGGCAAGATTGGACTTGAAGCAGGAAAGTCTGATAAAAGTAGATCAACTCCTGAGAAGACACTGGTAGCTTCTCTGAAAACAGAAGTCAAAGAACCTGAGCAGTTGAAACATCTAATCAGTGTGTACAGATACGATCTCATGTGGATGGGCTATCAACACATCATCTATGACCTTTCTGTTGTAGACTGGCCATCAGAGATTCCCCTGGGCTGGAGAAGTCAAAGGGAAAGCTAGGCCATGATGCACAAATCCACATTTCTCTAGGTCCTCATATCCAGACTGTCTAAATCTTGCCCATTTTTTTCTACATAACATGTCAAACATTCCGCCTTTCCCTATCCATCCACACAGCTAAAACTTTTGTCCAGGCTCTCATCTTGCATCTCGATTACTGCAACAACCTCTTCTCTGGCCTTGACAAATGCTATTTTGTCCTGCTCGTATTCATTGAAATAATGCTACAAAGATCATTTTCTTAGCCCATCAGTTTGACCATTTCACCCCTTTCTTTGCATCCTTCAACTGGCTCCCTTTCTCTATCGCACCAAACATAAGCTAGTTGTCTGCACTTGCAAGGCCTTTCATGGCCTAACCCCACCTTTCCTATCATCTCTCATTCAGTATCAACATGTCAACTCCCACCTCTGATGGGCCAACAATGTTAGCCTCCATCGTCCACTTGTTAAAATTTCAAAGGAGCTCCCCATAAACGTCTGCAAAGTGATCTCATCCTCTTTCAAACCCCTTCTTAAAAGTCTCCTTTTCCATGACACTTACAAAATACTTGCAACTGTTATACCACTGGTATGCTGAGACCACAGCCTATCATATTGACCAATACTGTCTCATTGTTCCTTGTACTCCCCCATGTGTTGTCTGTATCTATCTGTTGTCTCAATCTATACTTAGACTATAAGTTCTTTGAAGCTCTTTTTTTGTATTCTCTGGTATGCAGCAATTAGACATACATCAGGGTGGATTGATTTAAATCAAAGTGGAAAGCCTCGATTTAAATCACCAATTTTAATCTTTTCCATTTGTACTTCAGCTAGTTTCTAAAGAAAGGTGCATTCTCATTGGTTGATATAACCATTGTTTCCATGGTGCATGGAGTCAAATATTCATAATTTGAGAACTGAGACAATCAGAACTCAGGTAGGGAGAAGCTATAGAATAGGAGTATGAGACCTGATCCTGATGAGATACATGATGTCTCCCAGAGTCAGAGACTGGGTCCCAAGGCCTGTGATGAATCTGCCAGTCTCTTATACCCAGTAGCACAGTCCCTGTGTTCTCCACAGGATCAAGCCCTGAATACAGCACATGACATATTATGCCATAGTTATAAAGCTTGACATCAAAAGTTACATATTTTTCCTCTGATTCTTTCTTTATAAAGAAATGCTGCCTTTAACTCCAAGTTTTTGATAGAGGCTCACCATATTTACTTTTATTTACAAGTCTTAAGAGATTATAATAAATTTAGACCTTAACATATTTTGTGTTAAATTCAGATTTCATTTAGACAGGCTTGTTTTTAAAAAGAAAAATTATAATTTAAATACAAATTTAAAAAAATATTATTCTGATTTTTTTGAAAAAAAAAATCAATTTTTATTCCTGACATCTATAGTAAAAATATGTTGTAAAAAATATTACCCTGTGTAATTTGATTCCAGATGAAGAACTTCATATTGGAAAACCTGGATTTGAATCACACCTTAGGAATTTTCTGTTAATTACAGAATTATAATACAAATAAAACAGGTAATCATCCTGCCAATTCATGGAACCTCCACTTACCCTCATTTGGGGTCTGTTAGACTTCTGATTTCAGCCAATTTTAAAAGGAAAGTGACTGTTCTGTGTTATTGTGCAGACAAGATAGGTGAGGTAATGCCTTTCATTGGACCAACTTCTGTTTGTGAGAGTATGTTATTGTGGGTAGACACAATCAAGTCTTGGGCAAAGCCATACAAGAATGTGTACAACAACAAAAAATCTTGAAAGCATACCCATTTTCCACCTGAGATGGGGTGTCCACTCCACACAGGAGTGGAAAGGGTTAAAGTGGCCATGTAGACCTATTAACTCCACAGGTTGCACCAGGAGGAAGAGCCAGGGAGCAGGGAATTGATTGGAAGCAGGTTCAGCTATGCAGGAATAGGCGGGGCCTATAAAACCAAGAAGCTGGCAACAGACAGGGGCTGCTGCTGGAAAAGGACAGTCATTTTCTGGGAAGAGGGAGGCGTGTTTGGAGGTTACAGAGATATGTAGGCTGCAGTCACGCTCTGGGAAGAGGGTTTGGAGCTGGTACACCCAGGGTAAGGAGGGAAACCAGGATTTGTAGAAAGCAATCCCGGGAAGGAGCAGTGAGGGCTGGGAGAGGAAAGCCAGAACAACTGGAAAGAGGGTCCCTAGACAGGAACCTGAAATAGAGGGTGGGCCTGGGGTTTCCCTACCTGCCACTGGGGAAGTGGCACCAGTGAACTGGAAGACTGCCTGGGTCACTGTGAGAGTAACAGAGAATTTGGAGAATTGTACCCCAGAAGGGGGGAATGCTGATTGACCTGGCTGGAGGGCTGAGTCATGAAGAGGACGCTGCAGTTCCTGGAGTGGGAGAGGGACTGCAAATTAGAGAGTGTGATGGCGTGCGACCACAGGATGGGGTGTTAGCCTCAAGAGCTAATCCCCAGTGACCAGGAGCAGGCGCCATACCTGCAGTGAGTAGAGCAGTTCTGTGACACCACCAAAAGGCAAAGTGATTAGTTCTTTGTGCATCTGACAGTAACACTG
Organism: Platysternon megacephalum; assembly: GCA_003942145.1. Taxonomy (NCBI): domain Eukaryota; kingdom Metazoa; phylum Chordata; order Testudines; family Platysternidae; genus Platysternon; species Platysternon megacephalum. Next base: position 1,028,685 of record QXTE01000344.1, read on the forward strand.
AAGTTGCAAGCAACCAATTACCTATTACAGCTGCATGAGAGTGTGCTTTAATAATTCACTCTGAAGCATCCTCAAACATTTTAAACTACTGTTTTGGAAGTTATCATGGAGCACAGGGATTCTCTTATTCTGGCCAGAGGAACCAACAATTTATTATTTTTCAAAGCATGAAATGTTACACAGGTCCAGTTGCTTTAAAATAGTTGATTTTGAATGATAAACTACTTTTATGTAAGTCCTTTTGGCAAGAAATTAATGGTTTTTTAATTTCTAATTGCAAAATGGCAGGTAGACATTAATTCATTAAATGTCACACCTCTGACTGTTCATGGGCACAATTCTACAATCTGCAACTTGAATGGAGAATATGAATTGTTACCTAGCAGAAAAGGAAGAGTGACAGAATGTGTGAAGATATAATTATTTTACAAATATTTTTGGCAGTGGTAGATCAGGAAATACTCCCAGAAGTCATTCTTAGCACATAGATCATACACTTCGTGCAACTATGTTAATTTTGTATCTTTTTAATCAAAAGTCACATAGTACTGTTAGGAAAATGCGGAAAACAGCTTAATAGAACTAAGGACATGCATATAACCATGTCAGCTATTTCCTATCAGCTTAATTGGCACATTTGGCTTATAATCTAATGCTGCTATTTTCCCATATATTTTCTAGGTAGTTAGTGCGAGGGAACAACAGTATATCTTGTTTGTCCCTGCAAAATGATACATGTATCCGCAACAAATGTTTCTTGTGTACTCCCTTACCGTATGTGAGTCCCATTATCTATGGGCCAACCTAATGACGCAAAGTTGTTTGTTACTGACTATAAAAAGGGCCAGTCCGGCCATGCAGGGTGTCTCTCTCCTCTGGCATGAGCCGATGAGAACACCCGATCGGCCGAGCGAGTAATAAAGCTGCTGGTACCCATCTTCTTGTCTCTCCGTGCCTCCTTGGTGTAATTAGGTAAGCTCCAGGGGGAAACGAGCCCTGTTTGGCTAACAGTACTAAGTCAAATGCCCTACAGAAATCTAAGTATATTACACCAACACAAACACCTTTATCAACCAAACTTGTAGTCTCATCAAACTTGAACTCATCATTCTTCTATAGTAAACTGAGATGTAAATTCCATCTAAAATATAGAAGTTTTATGTTCAGACTTCAGTATTTAACTCTGATGTCTTGGTGGACTTTTTAAAAAAACATCCACAAAATTATCAACATAAAAGTGAACACACCCACACACCACTGAAGAACAATCTTGTTCTAACCTTTTATCACATTAGGAAAAATAGGAGGTACAGAGTGAGCCATTTTCAATCTAATGTGCTGATTTAGCTGCATTTGGTTTCTTATTCCATCCTGGTTCAACACTTGTAAAATATTATGGTAGTTGAACTCATTTTTTGTTTAAAACAGGCAAGACTGCAGTTTGAAATATTCTTACATTTCCTTTGTTACAGTTGGGTAAAAAGGGGATCCCCCCATTTTTTTTTAATGTAATGTATCTAAATTCTCCTATTTTCTGCTCTTGCTCCTCTATCATTGCTGAAGCCAGAAAAATCTCATTACAATTTGTCTCTACAGTGCTCTTCTGGACTTGCATAACAGTTTAGTCTATTATTTGTTTAATGTTAGAGGACGTGAAATTACATGATCAGTTAAATTAGAAATAAAAAAATAATAGAAAAATGCAACAATTCAGGATTAGGTGCAGACATGCCAAACCCGCAAAAAAAAAAAAAAAACTGGGCTTGTTTTTGGCTTAATTGTCTTGTGAGTTGCTTGTTGGCTAATTTTTGGCTTGTTGCAGCTTGATGCTTTTTTTTTTAATCAGCTCTCAGCAAGCAGGGACAAGGGGGGGAGAGAGTCCAGGGTGCACAGCGGGCCCACCACAGTCCCAGACTGCACGCCGAGGGGATCTAGAGTGCTGGAGTTCTTGGGGATTGGCTTGTTTTGGCCTTGTTTTGAAATGGGATTAGCTTGATTTTTGGTCTACTATGAAAGTCAGGGTGCTTATTTACTGCGTGAAAGTTGGCAACTGTGGTTAGGAGGACACTTTCACTGGCTGCAGATAAACTCAAAAATGCCTGCTGCAGGGTTTCTGGCAACTGCCTCTAAAACAACTGCCCCCCGTTTGAGACGGACAGTGATCTTTAGGCACCATGGTCCTCAGAGTGGATAAAAATCAATGATCTTTTAAAAAAAAAAAAAAAAATGGATTTTTTTATTTAAATTGGATTTTTTGATAAAATGCTTTTTGAGGAATAAACCTATCTAAAGGTAGTTTATATTAAGATACATTATAGCTCAAAAAGGAACAGGAGTACTTGTGGCACCTTAGAGACTAACAAATTTATTGTAGCATAAGCTTTCGTGGGCTACAGCTTATGCTACAATAAATTTGTTAGTCTCTAAGGTGCCACAAGTACTCCTGTTCCTTTTTGCGGATACAGACTAACACGGCTATTACTCTGAAACCTGTCATTATAGCTCAAAGATATCTCATCATGGAATAGGGATTATAAATTCTAATTCTATAGTATGAGACAATATATTCATGTAATGTTTAAAAAAAGTTTTGTAAATGAGTTCCAATAGTTCATGGATTAGGGACCCAATCTTATGGAGTTCCAGGGGCTTCTGTATAGATTATTTAGGTTAATATTTCTATCTACCCAATGGGACTCAGTGCTCAGTCTAGAAGATACCATCAGAGATGCTTAGTTTTGCAGTTCTCAAACTCTGGACTTGTGTCTCCAGAGATAACATGCTTGTTAACAGCAAAAATGTTTTTAAATAAATAAATAATATATAGAGGTGAGAAATAACAGACCTCAGCCCTAGTGTCCCTCTGCAAATTTGTGTACACAGAGTCAATCCCTTACCTCTCTCTAAAAGTGAAAAGTTTCAAAAAGTTCAATTAACAGAAGATTGTTGGGGGCGGAATAGATCTGGACAAGCAGATAAATGTGAGAAGGGAGGGACAGGCAGTAGAAACAAAAGTGAAACTGTTTGAGCAGCATATTCCAGAAGTCTTGAGGTCTTTCATTGATTTGAGATCTACCAGACCATTCTCTCACTAGAAGGGAAAACCTATAATGGCAGCAGGCCGTAAAAGAGACCCAGTTTGGGAATATTTTAATGAAGTTCTTCTACCTGTGGGTAAGACAGGCATGCGTGCAAAATGCAAACAGTTCAACAAAGAAATGCAAGGCCTGGTTGCCCGAATGAAACAACATCATGAGAAGTGTTCCTTCTCAGGAGGAAGCTGCGTTGAAGATGATGAAAGGAACATGTCTGAACATGCAGGATCTTCAGGTTGGTAAACTTTTTTATTTCATACTTCTTTCTTAAGGACTGCCCGTCTTCCTTCTGGACTATTCTTGGATTCTCATGTTTGAGCAAAAACTATAGTTGTTACTCTGTGGTACTATCATTTCAGATGTAGTTGTGATAAAAAATAAATAGCTGAAATAGGCAGATTTTCCTTTTACAATTTCACCTTTAAAGTAGTACTGAGTGCCAGTGAATGCAATGAGTAATACTAAATGAGCGGTATGGTAATAATAATTAAATAATTGCATAGACTTATTTTGTTTAGGAGAATCCATTCTCAACATACAGGATTCTGAAGACTATCCACCTTCAAGATCACCATCATTTTCTATAGTTTCAGAGTTATCTGCCAATGATAGTGTTTCAGTCACATCATGTATGTCACATTGCTACAGGTGATATACTGTGGCTAAAAGAAAAATAAATCTCCGTCATCCAGAAACAACCATAGCTAAATTTGTGATAAGAACCAGCAGATTACAAAAAGAGGTAATGGATGAAAAAATTGCCCAGTTTGTTTATGCAACAGACTCTTCTTTCCATATGATTGAGAACCCACACTTCATTAACATGGTTCAGTCATTAAGACCAGGATACAGTCCACCCAACAGAGCAGATGTCACAGGCAAATTACTGGATAAAGTGTATGAAAGAGAAATTGAGCAGTGTGCAAAAGGTCTAGAGGGTAAAATTGTTAACCTGAGTCTTGATGGGTGGAGCATTGTCCACAATGATCCTGTTGTATGTGATTGTGTGACAACAGAAGAAGGGAATGTCTTCCTTACAGAAACAATTGATACATCAGGAAATGCACACACAGAATACTTACAAGACGTAGCAGTAAAAGCTATAACAAACTGTGGAAAAATTGGTCACAGACAATGCTGCAAATGTATCCAAGATGAGAAGAAATGTAGAAGAGAGTGAAGAGAGTCCCAAGCTAATAACATACTGTTGCAGTGCTCATTTGATGAACCTCCAAGCCAAAGACTTCAGAGTTCCAGAAATAAAGGCTAATGTTGTTGAAATTGCAAAATACTTCCGTAACAACCACTTTGCAGCAGCTGCTCTGAAAAAAGTGGAAGGAACCAAGCTAACTCTCCCACAAGAAGCGCAATGGAACTCAGTAGTGGACTGTTTTGAGCACTATATCAAGAACTGGCCTAATCGGATGACAGTTTGTGAACAAAATTGTGAAAAAATAGATGGCACTGTCACAGCCAAAGTTCTCAACATTGGGCTTAAGAGAAATGTTGAACACATGCTGAGTACCTTAAGCCTATTTCTGTAGCCTTGAACAAAATGCAGGGAAATAGCTGTTTTATTGCTGACGCTGTTGAAATTTGGAAGGAACTGAGTGAGATCTTAAAAAGAGAAATATGCAATGACAGAATTAAATTACAAGCATTAAAAAAACGAATGGGACAAGCACTATCTCCAGCTCATTTTCTTGCAAATATGCTCAATACTCAGTACCAGGGTCAAACTTTAACTGCTGAAGAAGAGGAGTTGGCTATGACATGGACATCCAGCAATCATCCCTCCATAATGCCAACTATAATAAACTTCAGAGCTAAGGGTGAACCATTCAAGAAATATATGTTTGATGATGATGTTTTAAAGAAAGTCACACCAGTGAACTGGTGGAAGTCACTTGAGCACTTGGATTCAGAGACTGTTGAAGTGATAATCTCACTTTTAACAGCAATAGCTTCTTCTGCCGGTGTAGAAAGAATATTTTCTTCCTTTGGACTAATTCATTCCAAATTGAGAAATCATTTGGGACCTGAAAAAGCAGAAAAGCTTGTTTTTCTTTTCCAGATTATGAACAAACAGGAAAGTGAAGGTGAAGACAACTGAGTTAGCTGCAGAAGCCAATATTTTAAGTTTCTCATATTGACCTGGCTTACAGTCGATTTAATTTTTGTTTTGTTTTTTTAAATATTTCATTTAACTATTTTAGTTAAAAACAATTTTAACAAAAACAAACCTGATTTTAAAAACTCGAATGTTTAACTAAATTCAAAAATCATATGCTTGTTTTGTTAAAATATTATATGTTTGCCGTTGAAGAAAAACATCCAGAATACATAACATTGTTGTTTTAGTTAAATAAAACAATTTAGATGTCTGTTTATTAATACAGCATGGCAAGAAAATCCTCCAAATATTAATGATTAACCTGTTGAATTGGAGATAGTTCACCTCTGTAACGATGCTGCTTCTGGCGGGAAACAACTCAGAGTATCAATTCAGGACAAATTGCTTAGAGCAGGGCAGTCACAGCCCCAGGCTCGTCCACCTCTAAGGCACACCAAATCAGCCAAACAAAGAGGACTTCGGTTTCACCCCACTGGCTAACCATAAGTCATACAAGCAATACCTCTGTGCTTTGAACATCTACACAGACGCTCTTTTCCCTGATTGGTTGTGATTTTACCACCCCCAGAAACTTAGAGACTGGATTCTGTTTTAAAGCGATACTAAACCAATTCAAAGTACCTGGGGTGAGAGTTTGCTTGCTTTCCCCTGCATTCTTAAGCATTCAGCAATAAAACTGTTCTGCTCTGAAACACCAGTTACCAAATCTGTCCTTAGACCCTGAAGTACAGACTGCTTACTTAGGGCTTGGCTACACTGGCAAGTTACAGCGCACTAAAGCCGCGCACAGCGCTGTAACTCACTACCCGTCCACACTGGCAAGGCACGTACAGCGCTGTATCTCCGGAGATACAGCGCTGCTTGTACTCCTCCTCCGCCAGAGGAATAAGGAGAATTGCGCTGCTGCTGCAGCGCTGCGGCGCCAGTGTAGCCGCCCAATGCGCACTGATTGGCCTCCAGAAGTATTCGGCAGTATCCCACAATGCCTGTTCTAGCCACTCTGGTCATCAGTTCGAACTCTACTGCCCTGGCCTCAGGTGACCAACCGTCAGACCCACCCTTTAAATTCCCCGGGAATTTTAAAAATCCCCTTCCTGTTTGCTCAGCCAGCCAGGTGTGGAGTGCTATCAGCGAATCTTTCCAGGTGACCATGCCTCCACGCGCCAGGCGAGCCCCAGCATGGAGCAATGGCGAGTTGCTGGACCTCATCAGTGTTTGGGGGGAGGAAGCTGTCCAGTCCCAGCTGCGCTCCAGCCGTAGGAATTACGATACCTACGGGCAGATATCAAGGGCCATGATTGAAAGGGGCCATGACCGGGACGCTCTGCAGTGCAGGATTAAGGTGAAGGAGCTGCGGAATGCCTACCGCAAAGCCCGCGAGGCAAACAGCCGCTCGGGTGCTCCCCCCACGACCTGCAGATTCTATAAAGAGCTGGATGAGATACTTGGGGGTGACCCCTCCTCCATGCCGAGCACCACCATGGACACTTCAGAGCGGGTGGTGGAGGAGGAGGACGAGGAGGAAACCGGGAGTCAGGGTGCTGGGGCGGTTGGAGACACCCCGGACTACCTGGGTCCATGCAGCCAGGAGCTCTTCTCGAGCCCGGAGGAAGCTAGCCAGTCGCAGCAGCCGGTACTTGGTGGAGGACAAACTGGTGGAGGACAAACTGAAGAGCGTGTTCCCGGTAAGCGCTTTATTTTTTGGGAAGGAAGATTTTCGGGAGAGGAGGGTTAGGGCTGCATGCATGCCTAGATGTGGAATAGCGCATTGATGTGGTCTATCACTTCGCGGTAATCGGCCGCGGTAATCTCTTCGAAAGTCTCATCCAGAATGTGGGCAATGCGCTTGCGCAGGTTTCTTGGGAGAGCCACCGTGGTCCTTGTCCCAGTCAGGCTAACGTGTCCGCGCCACTGTGCCGCGAGGGGCGGGGGGACCATTGCTGCACACAGTGAAGCTGCATATGGGCCAGGGCGGAAGCCGCATTGCAATAGAAGACCCTCCCTTGCTTCCCAGGTCACCCTCAGCAGTGAGATATCTTCCAGGACGAACTCCTGTGGAAAATTTTGGGACAGTGTTCAGTGTAGGTGCCCCCTGCAGCTGTTGGCTCTCCCCAAGGCACAGAAACCCAGAAGACAGTACAGCCCAGAAACAATCAGTCCCCCTTACTCACCATTTTGGGGCTCCCGTGGGTTATGTCCGCTCTCTTTGGGACAGGAAAATTATGCTATTGTGTACACTGTGTGTGCCCTCCTCAAGTGCGGGGGAATGATTACTCTGTCTGGTTTAAACAATGCTGCCTCTGTTAAGTGTTGCATTTTGCCTTTGCAGATGCAACCTTGAGACCTCAGCCGTCCGTGTTTACACCTGCTCAAAGACTGCAAAGACTCCGGAGGAGACCGCGGAAAAGCAAGGAAGACATGCTGCACCAAGTCATGCAGCAGTCTGTTAAAGAAAATCAAAAAGCCCAGGAGTGGAGGGAGAGAGCGCAGGAGTGGAGGGAGACAGAAAGCAGGATCCGCCAGGAAAACTCATCGCACCGGCGGCAGGCCACGCAGCACCGGCAGCAAAGCACGGATAGGCTGATAACCATCATGGAGCGCCAAGCAGACTCTATCCAGGAGCTCGTAGCCATGCAGGCGGAGCACTACCGCGCCCGCACCCCCATGCAGCCCTTGCCCCAAAACTCGTTACCTTGTGCCCCCATGTCCCCTCCAACCCACTTTCCCCAACGTGCGGGTTCTTACCGCCAACTGCTGCCTCCAACACCGGTATCTTCACCACCCAGCTCTGAAAACTACGAGCCTTACCCCCTGCACTCAACCCCCATCACCATGCAGTATAGACATCATGAAGTGCAGCACTCAATGCAAAGCAGTGGAGACAGGACATACGCAGATCTCTGATTGTACCATTCCCCATCCCAACCCCACCCCACCCCATTGCCCTTTCTTGATTCCCAAACAGTTGTTTCTTTCAATAAATTTATTTTCTTTTCAATAAATGGATATTTTGGTTTTGAAAACATTCTTTATTATTGCATAAAGTAAAAGATCCATTAGGCCAGGAACCAGGCACTGCAAATCAGTGAAGCAAACACAGATTCCTACCAACATTGTAACCACAGGGCACCAGACATTACTGCTGGCTTTCAGCCTCAAATTGCTCCCTCAAGGCATCCCTAATCCTAGCAGCCCCGTGCTGGTCCCGTCTAGTAGCCCTGCTCTCTGGCTGTGCAAATTCAGCCTCCAGGTGTTGAACATCGGAGGTCCATGCCTGCCTGAATATTTCACCCCTCCCTTCACAAATATTATGGAGGGTACAGCACGCGGATATAACCGCGGGGATGCTGTTTTCTGCCAAGTCCAGCTTCCCATACAGAGATCGCCAGCGGCCCTTTAAACGGCCAAAAGCACACTCCACAGTCATTCGGCACCGGCTCAGCCTGTAGTTGAACCGTTCCTTGCTACTGTCAAGGCACCCTGTGTAGGGTTTCATGAGCCACGGCATTAGCGGGTAAGCGGGGTCTCCAAGGATCACAATGGGCATTTCGACTTCCCCTACTGTGATCTTCCTATCGGGGAAAAAAGTCCCGGCCTCCAGCTTCCTGAACACGCCAGTGTTCCGAAAGATGCGTGCATCATGCACCTTTCCGGGCCACCCTGTATTAATGTCAATGAAACGCCCACGGTGATCCACTACCGCCTGGAGTACCATAGAGAAATACCCCTTCCGATTAACGTACTCGGAGGCTAGGTGCTCCGGGGCCAGAATAGGAATATGCGTCCCATCTATTGCCCCTCCACAGTTAGGGAAACCCATTTGTGCAAAGCCATCCACAATGTCCTGCACGTTACCCGGAGTCACGGTTCTTCTGAGCAGGATTTTATTAATGGCCCTGCAAACTTGCATCAGCACGATTCCAACGGTCGACTTTCCCACTCCAAACTGGTTCGCGACCGATCGGTAGCTGTCTGGAGTTGCCAGCTTCCAGATTGCAATAGCCACCCGCTTCTCCACCGGCATGGCGGCTCTCAATCTCGTGTCCTTGCGCCGCAGGGTGGGGGCGAGCTCCTCACACAGTCCCATGAAAGTGGCTTTTCTCATCCGAAAGTTCTGCAGCCACTGCTCGTCATCCCAGACTTGCAGGACGATGTGATCCCACCACTCAGTGCTTGTTTCCCGAGCCCAGAAGCGGCGTTCCACGGTGCTGAGCATGTCCGTGAATGACACAAGCAATTTCGTGTCGTACGCGCTACGTGACTCGCTATCATCGTCGGAATCCTCGTCGGACTCCTCACTGTCACTTTGGATCTTAAGGAACAGCTCGACTGCTAAACGTGACGCGAAGGCGAGACTCGTCAGCATACTCCTCAGCAGTTCGGGCTCCATTTCCCGCAGACCGAAACGGAGCACACAGATCGCGCTGCACAAAAGCCGTTAAAAGATGGCGCCAATGTGGACGGAAACAGGGATTGCTGGGATGTGAAGCGATGCATCACGGGGCGTTGGGACAGGACCCAGAATGCCCCGCGCCCACCGTCTCCTTCCCACAAGCCACCGCGCCAAACTGGCGCGAAAATGGGAAGAGGTGCTCTGTGGGATAGCTGTCCATAGTGCGCTGCTCCCAATGCCGCTGCAAGTGCCGCCAATGTGGCCACGACAGTGCGCTGTCAGCTGTCAGTGTGGACAGACTGCAGCGCTCTCCCTATTCAGCTGTACAAAGGCAGGTTTAACTCACAGCGCTGTACAGCTGCCAGTGTAGCCAAGCCCATAAAGAATCAGCATGGAGACATTCCTCTCTCAACAACCTTGTCTCCCCAATAAACTGGTTAAGCACAACCACTTGGTTATAGGGCTGTTCAACTTTCTTAATAGCTTTTACTTCATCTGAGCCCTTCTTAAAGCTATCCACACCTTACATAGCTTAGGAAAGTCAGTGGATCCATACACAACAGAAAATTTCTGGCTGTTAGGAACTGAAATTTCCTTGATTAAATCACTTCCACACCCCTCAGTTGCAGTAAACTGCTTGCAAAGACTACCATGAGGATTCCTTTCCCTAGGAGCTTCTCTAAGCAACAATTCACCCCTCACAGAAATNCCAAGTGGTTGTGCTTAACCAGTTTATAGGGCTGTTCAACTTTCTTAATAGCTTTTACTTCATCTGAGCCCTTCTTAAAGCTATCCACACGTTACATAGCTTAGGAAAGTCAGTGGATCCATACACAACAGAAAATTTCTGGCTGTTAGGAACTGAAATTTCCTTGATTAAATCACTTCCACACCCCTCAGTTGCAGTAAACTGCTTGCAAAGACTACCATGAGGATTCCTTTCCCTAGGAGCTTCTCTAAGCAACAATTCACCCCTCACAGAAATTCTGCCCTTACCCTCTTCACCTAGGGCTTGCTCTAAAGGAACACTTTCCTGAGCAACAATAGATTCTTTCTGGGTCTCACTTACATCCAGGATTACCTTTGGCTCATCAGACGGATTTCTACACAATCCCCTTTCAGGCAAACTCATAGACTTACTAGATAAAAAGTTAGAAGTACTCTCTTTCCCTCTACAACTTTCCTCACAGTCACTGGCGACATGCAAGTTGTCAGGCTCAACATACACAAGTTTAGGAATTATTTCCTCCTTGTTGCAAGTTTCCACACCATCAGTGGGTAATACAATCAAATTACCTTTAGGCTCTCCTTGTGCCCTGGTGAGGGTATCAACTTGATTAGACAGAGTTGCTACACCCTTTCCCAGCAACACATTAGCAACAGGCACCAGAATTGTTTGCTCTCTGGGACTTTGCCATGACACTAACTGGATGCAACCTAGTTACAGTGCCATTCTCCCTAGCAGACACAAATCCCCTGCACCCCCTCACATGCCCCCAGCCCCCTGCCCTGACCCCTGCACCCCCTCACACCTCCCCAGCCCCCTGCCTTGAGTCTTGCACCCCCCCTCACACACCCTCAGCCCCCTGCCCACCCTGACCCCTGCACCCCCCTCACACCTCCCCAGCCCCCTGCCCTGACTCCTGAACCCCCCCACATCCCCACCCCCATCCGGAGCACCAAACGGGAGCTCCTGCACACACACCCATTCCCACCTGCACCCCTTGCACCAAACAGAAGCAGCCCCAGGTAAGCGCTCCACACCCCAACCTCCTGCCCCAACCCTGAGCCCCGTCCCTCACCCTAGCTCCTGGCCAGACCCTGCACCCCAACGTTTTTTTACACTATTTGGAAAGCGCATTAAGTGGTCCGTCAAGACCCTCCGCGATTTTCAAGTGGTCTGTGGAAAAATAAGTTAGACTACAAGAACAATCAAGGTACCTCACTTTATTTTCATTTACTTGCTATTACTTATAGGAGGAGGATGAAGAAAAAAAGAATGAAAGACGGGGGTGGGTGGAGATAAGAGAGAATGTTCTTTTTCTTGGCTGGGTCCCAAGTAGGGGCCCCAAAAAATGAAGCTGAGCACAGGGCTGGGGGCCCCACTAACTCTAAATCCACCACTGGCTGTCACGTCACCTGGGCTGGGGATACTGTGTCAGCTGATCCCCACAGTCTCCTACCTACCTGGGCAGTACAGCAGACATGGCCCTGCCCATTCGCTCCTCTCCACTCCCTAGCCCACCCACCCAGAGGTGAAAGTAAGCCGGTACGGTACGGTATGGCGTACCGGCAAGAGCCGGTACACCATGCCGGACTGGACCGGCTTCTCCGACGGTGATTTAAAGGGCCTAGAGCTCCGGCCCCTGTGGGGAGCCCCGGGCCCTTTAAAGCGCCGCCCGAGCCCTGCTGCCGGAGCTCCAGAGGCGCTTTAAAGGGCCCGGGGCTCCCCTCAGTGGCCGGAGCCCCGGGCCTTTAAATCGCTGCCGGAGCCCTGCCGCCACTACCCCAGCAGCAGCAGGGCTCCAGCAGTGCTTTAAAGGGCCCGGGGCTCCCCGCAGTGGCAAGAGCACTGGGCCCTTTAAATCCCCGCCCAAGCCCTGCCGCCCCGGGGTAGTGGCGGCAGGGCTCCTGTGGTGATTTAAAGGGCCCAGAGCTCCGCAGCGGCCGGAGCCCTGGGCCCTTTAATTCGCCCCTGGTAGCTCCAGGGTGATTTAAAGGCCCTGGGGCTCCCAGCCACAGCCGACGCCCCAGGGCCTTTAAACCTTGAAAGGCCACGCCTCTTCCTTTTGAGGCCACGCCCCTGCTCAGGACTCCGGCATACCGGTAAATCCTTTAAGTTACTTTCACACCTGCACCCACCCCTTGCTTCCCATCACTTAAGGCTTAGCCCTCTCACTTTTAAAAATGATTGCTTGCTCCTCCCCCCCACCCCCACGCTTTTCTGGCACCCCTGTTGCCAGGTATCCAGTTTTAGACTGGAAACTCTAGTAGAAAATGGGACCTGGGTGTCCGGTTAGCAGTGCTGACTGGAAACTAAAAGTCCGGTTATAGGAGTAACCACATTGCCCTCCGCTTCTCCCACTCCCAACGCCCACCCCAGAGGGCTGGAAGAGAACCTGTCCTGCTGCTGCTGGATGTCATGGAGTGTGGGGGAGTCAGGGTCCTGCACCCCCCACTTCCTGCGATTCACCGTGACTCTCAGATCAGCCAGTAAAACAGAAGGTTTATTAGACGACAGGAACACAGTCAAAGCAGAGCTTGTAGGTATGGAAAACAGGACCCCTCAGTCAGGTCCGTCTTGTGGCGTAGGGAGCCCAGACAGCAGTGCTGGGCCTCCCTCCGTTTCCCCAGCCAGCTCCAAACTGCAACTCCCTCCAGCCCCTCCTCTGTCCTTTGTCTCTTTCCTGGGCCAGGAGGCCACCTGATCTCTTTGTTCTCCAACACCTTCAGTTGGCACCTTGCAGGGGAGGGGCCCAGGCCATCAGTTGCCAGGAGACAGGGTGTCAGCCATTCTCTGTGCAGACAGCATCACACCTGCCTAGGGCTCTGCAACAATCACACACCCTTATCCCACTTAAGAAATGCATAGGGGAAACTGAGGCACCCACACAGTATTCAGAGAAAACATTAAGAACATTACCACTTTGTCACACTGGAGGAGGGGCAGCTCAGTGCAGAGAGAGACTAAGAGAATGGGCTAGAACCAGGGAGAAGGTAGGTACCCACTCTATGTGGGCAGGGGCGGGGATCCTGTTTACCCCCTCCCCAGCCCTGCTGCGCTTGCAGTTTACCCCGGCCCCTCCCTTGCTCCCGGGACCAACCCTAGCTCCCGCCCCACTGTGCTTTTGCCCCCGGCCCCTTTTACAATCATTCCCCAGGGGGGCCCACAAATATGTTTGGAGCCAGGCCCACAAAAAGTTAATCCAGCCCTGGTAACAGGTAAGGTATAGGGACACTCATCTTCCACTATTCTTGCCTTCCCAAACTGCTGATTAGACAAAGCCATCAGCTCACAAGGCTGCCTAGGCTCATCCAAACTTTCTTTGTCCTCCTCTCCCATCAAAAATCTACCCTTTTCTTCCTCAGCTAGGGCTTTAACCTGACCATCCATTTTAATCTGCTCCTGAGAAACATTTTCCTGACCAATGAGTTCTTTCTGTGCTTGATCTAATTCCAAATTCACTTCTGAGACATTAGACAGACATTCGGAAACTTCCTTCACAGACAAACAGCTATTTGCCACCTTTCCCAGGTTAGGATCCCCCTCCCCCTGGTCACAGCATAATGGGTAAATACAGAAAACTGCTCAGAGTAATATAGCATACCAACATTGTATTTTCTTGGAAGTCCAGTTTATAACAGTTTCTGCTGTTCTTCAATTGCTTTTTTGACTTGGAGCCTAAGTCTGGCAATCCTCTCCTCAGCAGCCAGTCATTCCATTTGCCTTTTATGAGCCCTTTCCTCTCTTTTAGCAGCTTCTTCTTCCAATTCAGCATTCCTTTCCTTAGCTTCTTTCTCCAGCTGGGACAAGGCTTGCTTCTCTCTCATTCAAATTTCTGCCAGTTTTTGATTATGTTCAAATTGCAGGCTGTCTCTCAGGGCTTGCGGTCTCATTGCTTCTGCTGATGCTTTCTGGCTCATGGTTACTGATCTTTAACCAACAAAACTCTCAATACCGAAATTCCAATTTGGATAGCGTGGGGTTCTGATCCAAAGCTTAACTGACCTGGTTCTGTGGATCCTGCCAACTACGCCACTGTAACGATGCTGCCTCTGGGCACACCAAACCAGCCAAACAGGGAGGACTTCAGTCTCACCCCATTGGCTAACCATAAATCATACAAGCAATTCCCTTAGACACTCCAGTTTCCAAGTATCAGTGCCAATCGTTATGGGGACGACTGGTTATGAAAACCAATACCCCAGTAAAAGAAAAAAGGTTCTCCCGATCCCAAAGGACCAAGCCCCAGACCCAAGTCAATATACAAGTCAGATCTTACCAACAAATCACGCTGTTGCCAATCCTTTAGAATCTAAATTCTAAAGGTTTATTCATAAAAAGAAAAAATATATAGATGAGAGCTAGAATTGGTTAAATGGAATCAATTACATACAGGAATGGCAAAGTTCTTGGTTCAGGCTTGTAGCAGTGATGGAATAAACTGCAGGTTCAAATTAAGTCTCTAGAGTACATCCACAGCTGGGATGGGTCATTCAGTACTTTGTTCAGAGCTTCAGTTTGCAGCAAGGTTCCTCCAGAAGTAAGAAGCAGGATTGAAGACAAGATGGAGATGCAGCAGCAACCTTTTACAGTCTCTTGCCATGTGGCCTCTGCTTTCTTTGTTCCAAAGACAAGCTATCCAGCACATGGCATGGAAAAACCTTAGAGTTCTGTCCATAGGCATGTCCCTGCATGTCTTGCTGAGTCACAAGGTGTATCTGCCTTCTCTCCATGGGTCAGTTGTATAGCTGATGGTCCTTAATGGGCCATCAAGCAGGCTAGGCAGTGCTGACGCCAAATTGTCTGGGGTGTCACCCAGAAGCATAGCACAAGTTTGAAATACAGACAGTATGGAGCCAATACTTATAACTTTAAATACAAAAATGATACATGCATACAGATAGTATAATCATAACCAGCAAACCATAACCTTGTCTTAGACGCCTTACTTGACCTCCTTTGTACAAGATTTGGTGCCACTACAGGATCTTGGTTGCAACAATGGTCTATACTGTCACAGTTCGTGTCAATAACATCACAACCTCCCAATGACTTAATAAATTTCTGCTTCAATTACCTTTGGAAAATGAAATAACCAAACAATCATTCATTTTCTGATATAGCTGTAAAACTAATCTGAAAAGTTTTCAGAATAAATCACTTTAAAAACGTATAGTGTGTACCTTCTAAAAATGAAACCTACATCTATCTCTAAATTGTGAAGAATATGTATTCAGGTTATAACAACCAACAAGAATGCACTTTTATGTAGAAATCCATGATTAAATCGAGTCTTCCTGACTCGTGATTTAAAACATGATTTAAATCAATTTGATTTAAAATCAAATCCATCCTGTAACTCCTATAATCCTATGTTCTGTGATTCCTTAAGGTCCTCTTTAGACAAACAATATGATTTTTCAAAAAGGTTCTAGAATCTAAATAAAGGCTGTTTTCTATGGCATTTAATTCAGGAAAATCAGACAAAACAGAAAACTATGTGGAACGGTACCAGTTGATGTTCTCCAGAAAGATGATACTGCAAACAAAAATGTCATTTCAGTCTAAATAAACTTTGCAACATCCAAAATAGTTTGTGCAAGAACTGGAACACATCTTGATGACAAACCATAGAGGTATTTCCAGATCAACCATATTTAATCCACGGAAGTTTTTTTTAAGTGCAGCTGTTTAATCATTTTAATATTTGCTTACAATATAGAGTAGATATTACATGACACAGGGAGAGAATGCATCAAGAGGGAGGTTAATAAAACAATATTAGATTGTTTTAGCATGATACCCATTGTGTAAACGTTAATTTAGATTTTATAAGGTTGGTGTAGAAGTGTGGTCATTGTTGTAAAGACATTGGAAAGGGGAAACTTTTAGGGAAGAGATGTAGATCGTTCAAGGTCTAAGGAGCAGTGTGAGAGAAAGCAATGAACAATTAACTAAGGGAAGCAGAATTAGTACATATTAGTAGTACATATGTGGGCCAGAGCTGTGTAACTCTTTAAAGGGGAGGACAAGAAGTGTAAAACTAAAGCAAAACTGTACAAGCCAAATTTAAGCATCAAGGGCATGGCAGATGTTAGGTGAACATGTAGTTCCTTTCTAGAAGAGCATCTCACCCAGCAATGCCTTGGACCACAGGATTTCTATGGCAAAAATTCACCAGGCAGTGTTTCTACTCTATGTTGTTGCACAATCTAGAGCACGATTTGGTCAGTTTCTTGCATACACTGAGCATGCCTGATCCTAGTTCCCAGCACAGACCCAGTCAGTCATGCCTAAAGCTACCTATCAGGAGTTCTGCAAGCTCCTCCTGGCACAGAATCAATTCGTTCTGGCTGAGACTCTGATGCTGGCTTCTCTGGTGTCATTGTGATGTCATTAAAATCATACAAGCTGGCCGTGTTGTAACCTAGGCTACAGCACAATCAACTAACAATTTCAAAGTCTACCTGTCTACACATGGTGGTAAGGTGTGTTTTAAATCATATCAGCTCACTCCATTTAAAAACACAATTCCCCGCACCCCCATCATCGAGGAATAACTAAACACCACTTAAACCATACCTCTTCTCTGTTAATCTATCACATTAAGGATGTATTTTATGTAACTATTTTTCAATTACATTTTTACCTGATCTACTCAAATAGGCGAACTATACATGTGAAAGTATCCAGCATATTGCTGACAATGACATTCTTTGACACCAGTCGGACAGTTTCACCACACTTTTTAAATTTAGTTTGTCAGTCACACAAGAAAAACACTACTATTCAATAGGGAAAGAAAAGTGCACTTTAAGTATTATATAGATAAGTTTAGAGAACTTCTTCCACCATGTGAATTTGCATGTGCTAAGTAAAATTGGTACAGCTTTCTTTCAGTAACAGACCTCATTAAATTGAGGAAGGACAAAAGAATCAAGACTGATTACTAACTTGAGTTGAGAAATATGTTTAAGTACATGAAACTGAAAACCTACCTGTACTGCCCGTCTTTGGGAAATGAAGAAATGGCCAGATACAACAATGGTGAGAATAAGATGGCCTGATTCTTCATTTGACTCCAAAACCTTTTTTTAAAAAAAAAGACAAAAAACACACACAAGAGAGCAATCAATTATAAACATGAAACCTGTATATCCCACTGCCAGTATAATGGGTACAGGTAAAGCCAAAGTTTTCAATCTTGGGTGCCAGAAATTAGGCACCTAAAGAAGCTGCTTAGTTTTCAGTGATAGTGAGCACTCCACTCCTATTGATAACAATGGGAGTTGAGAATGCTCACTAATTCTGAAAAGGACCTCGTATTTAGGCACCAAAATATAGATTTAGATACCTAACTATAGGTAACGAAGTTTGAAATTTTTCATCTGAAATAGTGGTTCTCAGCATTCTTGATACCACAAACCACTTGTGAAAGAGGGAAAAATGATGGACCACTCTTTTATTAATTTTAATATTTATGTTCAACAATTAATCATGATTTCATGAACATTTCAATCTAAAGCTGTAATGATGCATTTAGATATTTAAATACAGAGATTGCTGCTCAATTTAATCAATTTTATGCAACAAGATAATGATAGTTCAAGTCAATCTTCTGCTGTACTGCTGTTCAGTTCTAAAGTCCCTTGGAGTACTGACAAACTCTATAATAAGCAGAGCTGCAGTAAGCAAGATTCACATTGACTTTCTTCCCTTCAACCCTCAATCTCCTGTCATGCAAAGAGCTTGATACAGTATATAATATTTATTTTCTTTCACATGAAAGGAAGTTAGGCCAGTTGATTCACCCAGATTCTTTTAATAAAGTTTCAGCAACGATCATACTTCAAAGATTTGTATGGTTAATTTGTCAGGCAATCAATATTTATACCACTGATCTAGATTTCAGAATCTTAGAAATGTATGGAAGGAAGGGATGACAAGAGGTCATCTAGTTCAGCCTTCTATGCTGAGGCAATTCTACGTACATAATCCCTTATAGGTGTTTGTCATTAGGTGTCTGTTCTTAAAAACCCCCAATGGAAGGGATGCCACAACCTCCCTTGGAAGTCTATTCCAGTACTTAGCTATCTTTATAGTTAGAAAGTTTTTCCTAATATCTAACCTAACTCTCCCTTGCTACAGTTTAAGCTCGTTACTACTTTTCCTACCTTCAGTTGGCATAAAAAACAATTGATTACAATCCTCTTTACAATAGCCCTTAACATATTTGTTTATCAAGTCCCCTTTTAGTCTTCTATTCTCAAGACTAAATATGCACAGATTTTTTAACCTTTCCTCACAGGTTAGGTTTTCTAAACTTTATGATTTTTGATGGACAATACTCCAGCAAATCTTTTTATATTCAGATTGTCCTGAGCCCTCTCTTGCATTTAATTTTGCCACTCTAAAAATGCCTTACTGCTTCTGGGTTGGTTTTGCTTTCATCCTGCTAAATTAGGAGACTTGTAGTACTTAAACTCCAATTTTCCAAGGTATAAAACTAAACATTTATGCAAGAATGAATATTGAATGCACACAGATGGCTCTCCCTGTGCAGCCTGCTCACTGCCGTACAAAATAAAAAGAAAGACACAGTCCATTCCCACGTAGTTTACATTCCCAGTGTATATTTAGGAAGATCCTGAACAATAGAGACATTTGACAAAATTCTACTGATCATGACTGGGTTTTCAGATCAATTGAAATAAAAAGAAAAGTAGTAGCTATTCCACTGACATTCTTTTTGTTCTAAAAGATTTACAGACATGTAAAAGGAAGGCTTAGGTCTCTTAAACTTCTCCCACCAGTTTAATACATTTTTTGTTTATTTTAAATATATAGTGTGTGAAACAGTGTAAACAGCAAAATATTGGTTTATGAAATCACATCAGTGTCCATATTCTTAATGACATATGTAACACAAAACATCATTTGTGATTATGGTGAAGTTAACAGCACCATCCAACACGAAATTGTTTCCAAAGTATTCATTCCCTACACAGAATCATAGGGCAGGGACCGTGAGAGGTCATCTAGTCCAGTCCCCTGCACTCATGGCAGGACTAAGTATTATCTAGACCACCCCGACACCTATTTGTCTAACCTGCTCTTAAAAATCTCCAATGATGGAGATTCCACAACCTCTCTAGGCAATTTATTCCAGTGCTTAACCACCCTGATAGGTAGGAAGTTTTTTCCTAATGTCCTACCTAAACCTCCCTTGCTGCAATTTAAACCCATTGCTTCTTGTCCTATCCTCAGAGGTTAAGAAAAAAAAATTCTCCCTCCTCCTTGTAACAACCTTTTATGTACTTGAAAACTGTTATGTCCCCCCTCAGTCTTCTCTTTTCTAGACTAACAAACACAGTTTTTTCAATCTTCCCTCAGAGGTCATGTTTTCTAGACCTTTAATCATTTTTGTCGCTCTTCTCTGAACTCTCTCCAGTTTGTCCACATCCTGCCTGCAATGTGGTGCCAA
This sequence comes from Platysternon megacephalum, assembly GCA_003942145.1. NCBI lineage: Eukaryota > Metazoa > Chordata > Testudines > Platysternidae > Platysternon > Platysternon megacephalum. The sequence goes on from QXTE01000344.1 coordinate 1,048,515, forward strand.
CTGGACACAATACTCCAGTTGAGGCCTAATCAGCGCAGAGTAGAGCGGAAGAATTACTTCTCGTGTCTTACTTACAACACACCTGCTAATACATCCCAGAATGATGTTCGCTTTTTTTGCGACAGTGTTACACTGTTGACTCCTATTTAGCTTGTGGTCCACTATGACGCCCAGATCCCTTTCTGCAGTTCTCCTTCCTAGGCAGTCATTTCCCATTTTGTATGTGTGCAACTGATTGTTCCTTCCTAAGTGGAGTACTTTGCATTTGTTTTTATTGAATTTCATCCTGTTTACTTCAGACCATTTCTCCAGTTTGTCCAGATCATTCTGAATTATAATCCTTTCCTCCAAAGCACTTGCAACCCCTCCCAGCTTGATATCGGCCGCAAACTTTATAAGTGTACTCTCTATGCCATTATCTAAATCATTGATGAAGATATTGAACAGAACTGGACCCAGAACTGATCCCTGATCATCTCTCAGTACTGTGGAATTCAACAACATGGGCTACTTCTATGTTCATTACACACCTGAAGGCAGTACAAACTGCATATTGTGCAACAGAAATGAACACTGATACAAAAAAAAAATCATCTGGATTATTCCCCTCTATTCGACATTGGTGAGGCCTCATCTGGAGTACTGTGTCCAGTTCTGGGCCCCACACTACAAGAAGGATGTGGAAAAATCGGAGAAAGTCCAGCGGAGGGCAACAAAAATGATTAGGGGGCTGGAGCAAATGATTTATGAGGAGAGGCTGAGGGAACTGGGATTCTTTAGTCTGCAGAAGAAAAGAATGAGGGGGGATTTGATAGCTGCTTTCAGCTACCTGAAAGGGGGTTCCAAAGAGGATGGAGCTCGGCTGTTCTCAGTGGTGGCAGATGACAGAACAAGGAGTAATGGTCTCAAGTTGCAGTGGGGGAGGTTTAGATTGGATATTAGGAAAAACTTTTTCACTAGAGGGTGGTGAAGCACTGGAATGGGTTACCCAGGGAGGTGGTGGAATCTCCTTCCTTAGAGGTTTTTAAGGCCCAGCTTGACAAAGCCCTGGCTGGGATGATTTAGTTGGGGTTGGTCCTGCTTTGAGCAGGGGGTTGGACTAGATGACCTCCTGAGGTCTCTTCCAACTCTAATCTTCTATGATTCTATGATGACCCCAAAATCATGATTGGCTTTAAAAATAAGACATGTGGAGTTTTTTGTTTTCCTTCTCGCTTTTGCACTTTTAGGGGTTTGTACTTTCAAGCTTATCTCCACAACCATGAAGGCTACAATTTTATTTTTTTTTAAATAAAAGCTGAGATTCTAGCATATTCATGTAACTCTAAAGCAGAGGTGGGCAAACTACGGCCTGCAGGTCACATCCGGACCCTGGGACTGTCCTGTCCTGCCCGGCCCTTGAGCTCCCAGCCAGGGAGGTTAGCCCCCCTCCCCTGCAGCCTCAGCTCGCCGTGCCACCAGCACTGTGGGCAGCGGGGCTGTAAGAGCCACCGGGTGTAGTGTATTAAATTGCTCCCCGTAGGAATGTGCTACTTATGGAGCACCAGGACTGGCAGCCGCAGGTAGTACACCATTAGTAGCACATTCCTACGGGGAGCAATTTCCTAGTGTATTAGATTGCTCCCCGTAGGAATGTGCTACTTACAGTGTACTACTTACGGCTGCCAGTCCTGGTGCTCTGAGCAGCATGGTAAGGGGGTGGGTGGGGGGGGTTGGATAAGGGGCGGGGGCTCCCGGGGGGCAGTCAGGGGACAGGGAACAGACGGTTAGATAGGCGTGGGAGTCCCGGGGGGCCTGTCAGGGGGAGGGGGTGTGGATAGGGGTCGGGGCAGTCAGGGTACAAGGAGCAGGGGGGGTTGGATGGGTCAGGAGTTCTGAGGGGGGCAGTCAGCGGGCAGGAAGTGGGAGGGGGCGGGGGCCAGGCTGTTTGGGGAGGCACAGCCTTCCCTACCTGGGTGTGGCCCTCCCTACAGTTTCAGAACCCCGATGTGGCCCTCAGGCCAAAAAGTTTGCCCACCCCTGCTCTAAAGGCTTTGAGAAAGCAACCCAATATCACGAAACTCATGATAAAAATCACAAGAGTTGGAAACGCTGGCAAAGAACCCTAGTATTATGATTAATTATTTGTATTACAGTAGCACCTAGGAGTCCCAATCATAGACAAGGTCCTCGGCGTGCTTGGCTTGTACAAACAGAACAACTTCAAGTCCCAGTTCTAAAAAGCTTATGAGTAGGGCCATAACAAATTCGTGGTCCATTTTGGTCAATTTCACAGCCAGTGGGTTTTAAAATTAGTCAATTTCATGTTTTCAGATCTTTACATCTGAAATTTCACATGTTGTAACCATGGGGGTCCCTCCAAACCCAAAAGGTGGACAGGGTGAAAGAGTCGCAAGGTTATTGTAGGAAGGTTGTGGGATTACCACATTTACTTCTGCCCTGCTGCTGGCAGAGGCACTGTCTTCAGAGCTGGGAAGCCAGAGAGGAAGGCTGCTGGCCAGGCATCCCACTCTAAAGCCAATGCCACCGCCACTGCCAAAGTGAAAGTCATATGATATGGGGGGTGGGCTACCATATGTCCGGTGATCCCGGCAGTCCCATGCCAGCGCGGGGAGGTGACAGCTCACCTCGAGCCACAGCCCACAGAGCTTCCTGCAGCTGGGGGAGAGACCAGAGGCGGGTCTGAGCAGCCATTGAAGGAGAAGGGGAAAAGGAAGTCTGGTCCCTCCCCATCCTCAGCCAGGACTAGCAGCAGCTATAACTCAGGGTAGGAGCCCCTGGCTAGGCACCAGCTTTCATGGGAGAGATCAGATTTCATGGTCCATAACACATTTTTCACAGCTGTTAATTTGGTAGGGCCCTACTTATGATCTAAGTCCCCATATCATTATCTCCTGCCCACCACCATGTCCTCTGCAGATTTCTCTCTCCCACACTTCATGTCCATCCTGTTGCTTCCCATTCAAGTTGGAAACATCCATAAAGTCAGTGGGTAACAAATACTGTTTAATTTTAAGATATTTATGTTTAAATGTAATTTATGGATGTGACAAGGGACCACAAAGTGGGGGTGCGAGGGAGACTCAGTTGCCACGGTGCCTGGGTGCACAGACTGAAGAGACTGGAGAGTCCAGAGAGGCTGGGGCACAGAGTGCGGGTGCGCAGGAGACAAGGCGGGGCCCCGCAAGATGGGGCGGATACACGGGTGTTTGCGGGCAAGTACTGAGGCTTCCGGGAACCAGGGCAGTGACAGCGGGTGCAGCTCCGCCCGGGGCACCCAGCCCCAGCGCACAAATCAGGCCTCACCTTCCAGGAGACCGAAGCTCCCGCCCCACAGGGTGGGACTCCCGGGGAGACAAAGCGGCCGTAGCGCTTGAGCGGCCACGTCTCGGCGCTACTGAGCGGAGACGCGGTCCCGGCGTCGCGCGCCTGCTCGGGAACGGAACACGGGAGCGTCCCAGCCGGCTCAGAGGTAGAGACTGAAAGCTTCTGACCCAGCCAGACACGGCCGCCCTCGTCCGCAGCCGCCATTTCAGTGCTAACGGCGACAACGACTGCGCCACAGGAGGGCACCCGGCCGCCAATCAGGAGGTGAGAAGTAGACGGCAGCCAATGGGATGGCGTCCTCTCTTTCCCGCTCGAGCCTTCCCTGCCCAAAGCCTACTGACCCAGCGCAAAGCCCTAAAGCGCGCGTAGCGAGGTGCCCAGAGGTAGCACCCCGCTGGTGGGGCAGAGATAGCAGCGTGCCCTTCCCTCAGAGTCCCCCGTCCACTCCCTCCCTCCGATCCCCTCACTTCCCTCATCCCAGTTAGCCCCATTCCCTGGCTTCATCTGTTCCCTACATCGCCTCAGCACCCCCCCCCCCCCCCCCCCTCCCCCCCCCCCCCCCCCCCCCCCCCCCTCGGACCCTGTCAATCCCCCTTCACTGCTACCAAATCCTTTATTCCTCTTGAAGGCCCTCCGGTCCTCCCCTCCTCCAATTTCCTTCACTCCCTCTGCTCCCCAGACCCCTCTCAATCCCACCCCCAATCTCCGTAATAAAAGTCCTCAGACTGCAAATGTAACCCACACACCTCCTGGGTGTGGTGTTCTGTCCCATCTACTGGCACTGAGACCACTTAGAGAGAGAGAAAATGAGTCTGCTCTATAGCCTTAGCTAATAGGCAGTGGGCTTTTAGCTCATGCGGTAGAGGCTCATGCACTAAGTTCCAGAGGCCCCAGGTTTCATCCCGCCCGCCAATGAACAGGGTCTGTCTGTGTTACACAAACCCAAGTTTCCCGCTTGAATTTCCTCCCCACAAATCCGCATGCTGGCTCTGCTGGCCTAGCTACTGTTGCAACAGAAGAAATTCTGCGGGGCATATAAATGCAGTGTCTTACCCAAGCCAGTTATGTTGCACACATGCCTTTAAATGCAACATGAATACAGTACATCTGCCAAATGATGGCCACTTTGTTGGATGTACTTCGCATTAAATAAGTCAATCATTTTCCTGCTGGAATTTTTAAAAAGTTTGCAGTCCTCCTATTGACTCCTCGCCCTTCAGTTCAAAAGACCTTGCCACTGCACTTCCTATTGGGGCCTTCAACAGGCAGTAACTGACAAACTGTACGAAAAAGGACTAAAAATGTCAGAATCCCACTTTTGCTTCAAAGCACTTTGTAGTGGAGGGAAGCAGGGGACAGGGATTAATTTAGATTTTGTAACAAAAAAAAGGGAATACAAAATCTAATTTCACTAACAATGTTTCCAGTATCAACAAAGGTCAAACTTTGTTTGTTCATAAAGGGACAGACATTTGACAATATGAATCATAGGGCTATTCAAATTACAAAATAAATTTGTGGTATTCCACTCTTTAAATAGCAGAGAAGGCCTGTGATAGGATGGAGGGGAACCCTGACTACTTTGAATATAGGTTCACAATTTAAAATGGGTAAGAAGCTCTTTACTCCCATCCAGAGGCAGCAGTGATTATGAATTGTGGTCTGTACCTGTTTCTGCAGAAGCAGGACACATTAAGAAACATTCTGTGTCCAATGCAAACCATCTGTTTTTCTGTCATATGATATTTGGAATTGGAAGAGCATTCCTCACCAATTTATTACATTCTTAACATAATCTAGGAGTTGTATGGGGTGAGTTCCACAGATAGTATCTGCATAGAATATCAGAGTTGGAAGGGACCTCAGGAGGTCATCTAGTCCAACCCCCTGCTCAAAGCAGGACCTAATCCCAACTAAATCATCACAGCGAGGGCTTTGTCAAGCCTGACCTTAAAAACCTCTAAGGAAGGAGATTCCACCACCTCCCTAGGTAACCCGTTCCAGTGCTTCACCACCCTCCTAGTGAAAATGTTTTTCCTAATATCCAATCTAAACCTCCCCCACTGCACTTTGAGACCATTACTCCTTGTTCTGTCATCTGGTACCACTGTGAACAGTCTTGTTCCATCCTCTTTGGAACCCCCTTTCAGGTAGTTGAAAGCAGCTATCAAATCCCCTCATTCGTTTCTTCTGCAGACTAAATAATCCCAGTTCCCTCCGCCTCTCCGCATAACTCATGTGCTCCAGCCCCCTAATCATTTTTGTTACCCTCCGCTGGACTCTTTCCAATTTTTCCACATCCTTCTTGTAGTGTGGGGCCCAAAACTGGACACAGTACTCCAGGTGAGGCCTCACCAATGTCGAATAGAGGGGAATGATCACGTCCCTCGATCTGCTGGCAATGCCCCTACTTATACAGCCCAAAATGCCGTTAGCCTTCTTGGCAACAAGGGCACACCGTCGACTCATATCCAGCTTCTCGTCCACCGTAACCCCTAGGTCCTTTTCTGCAGAACTGCTGCCTAGCCACTCGGTCCCTAGTCTGTAACAGTGCATGGGATTCTTCCGTCCTAAGTGCAGGACTCTGCACTTGTCCTTGTTGAACCTCATCAGGTTTCTTTTGGCCCAATCCTCTAATTTGTCTAGGTCCCTCTGTATCCTATCCCTACCCTCCAGTGTATCTACCACTCCTCCCAGTTTAGTGTCATCTGCAAATTTGCTGAGAGTGCAGTCCACGCCATCCTCCAGATCATTAATGAAGATATTTAACAAAACCGGCCCCAGGACCGACCCTTGGGGCACTCCGCTTGAAACCGGCTGCCAACTAGACATGGAGCCGTTGATCACTACCCATTGAGCCCGACCATCTAGCCAGCTTTCTATCCACCTTATAGTCCATTCATCCAGCCCATACTTCTTTAACTTGCCGGCAAGAATACTGTGGGAGACCGTATCAAAAGCTTTGCTAAAGTCAAGGAATAACACATCCACTGCTTTCCCCTCATCCAAAGAGCCAGTTATCTCCTCATAGAAGGCAATTAGGTTAGTCAGGCATGACTTGCCCTTGGTGAATCCATGCTGACTGTTCCTGATCACTTTCCTCTCCTCTAAGTGCTTCAGAATTGATTCCTTGAGGACCTGCTCCATGATTTTTCCAGGGACTGAGGTGAGGCTGACTGGCCTGTAGTTCCCCGGATCCTCCTTCCCTTTTTTAAAGATGGGCACTACATTAGCCTTTTTCCAGTCATCCGGGACCTCCCCCGATCGCCCTGAGTTTTCAAAGATAATGGCCAATGGCTCTGCAATCACATCCGCCAACTCTTTTAGCACCCTCAGCTGCAGCGCATCCGGCCCCATGGACTTGTGCTCGTCCAGTTTTTCTAAATAGTTCCGAACCACTTTCTCCACAGAGGGCTGGTCACCTTCTCCCCATACTGTGCTGCCCAGTGCAGCAGTCTGGGAGCTGACCTTGTTCGTGAAGACAGAGGCAAAAAAAGCATTGAGTACATTAGCTTTTTCCACATCCTCGGTCACTAGGTTGTCTCCCTCATTCAGTAAGGGGCCCACACTTTCCTTGACTTTCTTCTTGTTGCTAACATACCTGAAGAAATCGTATAACTTCGTATAATGTATGCTATACGAAGTTATTACGGAACAGTTTATATCCATCCATGACAGTACTCCAGTCATGTGAGTTATCCCACCAAGTCTCTGTTATTCCAATGACATCATAGTTCCTTGACTGTGCCAGGACTTCCAGTTCTCCCCACTTGTTTCCCAGGCTTCTTGCATTTGTGTATAGGCACTTAAGATAACTCGCTGATTGTCCCGCTTTCTCAGTCTGAAACAGGAGTCCTCCCCTCTTGCACTCTCCTGCTCGTGCTTCCTCCCGTTATCCCATTTCCCCACTTACCTCAGGGCTTTGGTCTCCTTCCCCCCCGTGAACCTAGTTTAAAGCCCTCCTCACTAGGTTAGCCAGCCTGCTTGCGAAGATGTTCTTCCCTCTCTTCGTTAGGTGGAGCCCGTCTCTGCCTAGCACTCCTCCTTCTTGGAACACCATCCCAGTAAACAGCCATACCTGTAAGGGGTGGTTTTGCTTGCAGTTGATCCCAGCAACTCACTCAATTCTCACTAGGGGCTCCAAGTAGCTGCATGTGTACCACAATGCCAGGCCCTGGGACTTTGCCTTGGTCGGCATGCTAAAGCTAATGAGGGTAGCTAGCAGTGACAAGTGCAAGTAAAGGGCACACGCCACGCGCATGCCAAGGACTTATGCTCATACACTTGGCAAATATTAGACCGTAGATCAAATGAAGAATGGAAAAGATTTCACTCATCCTCATTGTTGAGTTGACAGATGGGAATCAAAGAACGTAATCTAGGTCAAATCTTACCCTACATTTTTTTTCTTCTGAGCCTTACTCTCCACCATTTCCCACTGGTGTCATTTCAGCTGGAAGCTCCAAAAAACACCAACAGAAAATTGATTGTGAGTCAGGCAGGGATTTGTGGCTATTGAAATCTGGATAGACAAAAAAATCATAAGTAAATTAATTATTAGTCATTGTTCTTTGTTCTGATTTACTATGATGAAATTTGTACAAGGCACCATCTTTATTAAGCAAACTCCTGTCTTAAGGAACCACCCCAAAGTATTCCCCAATGCACTGAATATAGTTCTGCTTCCCCTTTATGACAAGACAGTCTCCATTAAGCAACTGATTTTTGTAAGTCCGTTGCAAGGTTTCACAGTATCTTTATATCCACAGGTGGCCCAAAATGTTTGGGAATTGTTAGGAAAAGTAATGAGACTCATCGTTGCTGTCATTTCAAGCAAAAAATATCAGCTGCTACCCTTTTGGCTAATGATTTGTGTGGCTGCTAGCAAAGTGTGAAGCATGAAACATTGTGAAAAAACACTAAAGTATTGACTTGGCCCTGCTTTTTGACAGTCTGCCATGAGGTTGGCACTCATGGTTGTGAACCATTCCAGACAGTGTGACAGGTGCTTTATAAAGTAAAATGTTGTAGTTATTATTTTAGGTCCAGATTGTGCTCTTGCCTGAGTGTTCAAGGGAGAGAATGGGCACAAGGGTCCTCTTTTCCTTCTTTACCTCTCTGGGACAGAAACTAGACATAATGAGAGTCTTTGCACTCCCAAAATTAAAAATGATAGAATTTTACACTCATTTTGTATTCACTTTCCACAGGTCTAATTGACTACACAAGGTTCAGAGCAATGAAAAATCAGGCCCAGTAAGCATAAGGACTATGCCAAAATTATGTTTCCAGTATGAACTACACAAAAATGAGAAGGTTAAACAGAAATTAAAGGGTACAGTGCCAAAAGTGAAATCTCTGCAAGCTGCATGGAATCTTTTTAAAGACACCATAACAGAGGCTCAACTTAAATGTATATCCCAAATTAAAAAACCTAGTAAGAGAACCAAAAAAGAGCCACCGTGGCTAAACAACAAAGTAAAAGAAGCAGTGAGAGGCAAAAAGGCATCCTTTAAAAAGTGGAAGTTAAATCTTAATGAGGAAAATAGAAAGGAGCATAAACACTGGCAAATGACGTGTAAAAATACAATTAGGAAGGCCAAAAAAGAATTTGAGGAACAGTTAGCCAAAGACTCAAAAAGTAATAGCAATTTTTTTTTAAATTACATTAGAAGCAGGAAGCCTGCTAAACAACCAGTGGGGCCACTAGACGATCGAGGTGCTAAAGGAGCACTTCAGGACGATAAGGCCATTGCGGAGAAACTAAATGAATTCTTTGCATCGGTCTTCACGGCTAAGGATGTGAGGGAGATTCACAGACCTGAGCTATTCTTTTTAGGTGACAGATCTGAGGAACTCTCCCAGATTGAGGTATTATTAGAGGAGGTTTTGGAACAAATTGATAAACAGCAATAAGTCACCAGGACCCAGATGGTATTCACCCAAGAGTTCTGAAGGAACTTAAATGTGAAATTGCAGAACTACTAACTGTAGTCTGTAACCTACCATTTAAATCAGCTTCTGTACCAGATGACTGGAGGATAGCTAATGTGACGCCAATTTTTTGAAAGGGCTCCAGAGGTGATCCTGGCAATTACAGGCTTGTAAGCCTGACTTCAGTACTGGGCAAACTGGTTGAAACTATAATAAAGAACAATATTGGTAGACATATAGATGAACAACTTTTTTGAGGAAGAGTCAACATGGTTTTAGTAAAGGGAAATCATGCCTCATCAATCTACTAGAATTCTTTGAGGGGGTCAACAAGCATGAGGACCAAGGGGATCCAGTGGATATAGTGTACTTAGATTTTCAGAAAGCCTTTGACAAGGTCCCTCACCAAAGGCTTTTATGCAAAGTAAGCTGCCACGGGATAAGAGGGAAGGTGCTCTCATGGATTGGTAAGTGGTTAAAAGATAGGAAACAAAGGGTAGGTATAAATGGTCAGTTTTCAGAATGGAGAGAGGTAAATAGTGGTGTCCCCCACGGGTCTGTTCTGGGACCAGTCCTATTCAACATATTCATAAATGATCTGGAAAAAGGGGTAAACAGTGAGGTGACAAAATTTGCACATGATACAAAACTACTCAAGATAGCTCTTCACAGTCTGCCTGGGTCTTAACTACAAAAGGATCTCTCAGAACTGGGTGACTGGGCAACAAAATGGCACACGAAATATAATGTTGATAAATGCAAAGAAATGCACATTGGAAAGCATAATCCCAACTATACATATAAAATGAAGGGGTCTAAATTAGCTGTTACCACTCAAGAGAGATCTTGGAGTCATTGTGGATAGTTCTCTGAAAACATCCACTCAATGTGCAGCAGCAGTCAAAAAAGCAAACAGAATACTGGGAATAATTAAGAAAGGGATAGATAATAGGACAGAAAATATCATTTATATCCATGGTACGCCCCCATCTTGAATACTGTGTGCAGATGTGGTCGCCCCATCTCAAAAAAGATATATTGGAATAGGTTCAGAAAAGGGCAACAAAAACTATTAGGGGTATGGAACGGCTTCCATATGAGGAGAGAATAATAAAACTGGGACTTTTCAGCTTGGAAAAGAGACGGCTAAGGGGAGATATGATTGAGGTCTATTCAAATCATGACTGGTGTAGAGAAAGTAGATAAGGAAGTGTTGTTTACTACTTCTCATAACACAAGAACTTGGGGTCACCAAATGAAATTAATAGGCAGCAGGTTTAAAACAAATAAAAGGAAGTATTTCTTCACACGACACACAGTCAACCTGTGGAACTCCTTGCCAGGGGATATTGTGAAGGCCAAGACCATAACAGAGTTAAAAAAAGAACTAGATAAATTCATGGAGGATAGGTCCATCAATGGCTATTAGCCAGGATGGGTAGGAATGGTGTCCCTAGCCTCTGTTTGCCAGAAGCTGGGAATGAGCGACAGGGGATGGATTACTTGATGATTACCTGTTCTGTTCATTCCCTCTGGGGCACCTGGCACTGGCCACTGTCAGAAGACAGGATACTGGGCTAGGTGGACCTTTGGTCTGACCCAGTAGAACCATTCTTATGTTCTTATGTCAGAGCTGGCCAGGTACAGAGGAGCATTGTCTCCAAGGATATCACAGCACCCACACTGTGCCCCTGGGACCAGTGAGAAGCATTTTGAACCTGATTCAGAAACTATGGCTTCTGGAGTTTAGGCTGAGGCTATAAATCACAATCCAGCCCTTATTTCTTTGTTAATATTAATCTGTGTGAAATGTGGAAGCTACAGATCTTAAGGATTTGTTAGAAGCTTTTTTCAGTTACAGTTCTCATGAGGTTTACGTTCTCAGAATTTCATTTCCAATTTCATTTTCTAACAAATCCAAAAAGCTCAAGAGAAGTTCAAAAATAGGGAGTTTTGAATGCCTAGTTTTCACCAAAGGCCTTACAAAGGCCTTGGTTCAATTAAAGGTCTGTAAACATCAGCAAAACTAAGTAGATCATCCTCAACTTCCCATTTTGCAATGAAATCTGAAACCAAGTGAAATAGTTTTGGGTTTCATTATGAACGGTTCATCCAGTTCTCATTCTAAGCTCCAGGGCTGTGTGTGAGTTATCAGTGCAGCTGACTTCTGTACTTCCTGGCACAACCACTGCTCTAGCAGCCTCTTCTGACCAAGGATTGTAAAGCACTTCGGGATATCACTGTAAGTAGGAAATGCACTACATTAAAAACCAGTTCTATTTTAGTTTTATGGTGCCTGTGCTTAGCTAACATTGGATTGTATATCTTGGTAATAAAATAGAAAAAAAAATGCTCGCTCTCTCTCACTCTGCTCTTGGTTTTATATAATCCTATGAGCAGCCTACATTTTCTCTAAAAAAAGAATGATGGTACAGTGACTCATAGTAACGCTTTGCACTTTTATCCATTTCACTTATAGGATTTACCGATCATCAACCTCTAGGCTCACTATGCATCAGCCATCCAAGGTCATTGAAAGGGCTGTGATAGAGGCTGCAGTCTCTGTCCAGAGAGATGTTTGGGAATCTGTGCTAACAAAGTGAGCTGGGGTGCCACTCTTAAACCACCTCCTCAACTAACCCACTCAGAACAATCCTGAATAAACAGCCTTAAAACATTTTACAAAGTTAAGTGTTTGGGTTTTTTGCCCCTTTCAAAGATGGGGAAACTCAGGCATTAAGAAGTTAAATGACTTGACAAGGTCACACAGAAGGTCAGTGACAGAACAGGAATACATGTCTCCTGACTGTCAGTTACCTTCTCTAACCAACAGACACATTGCTTCTCATGAGTGAAAGGGAAAATTCAAAAAGATTTTTGCCAGCAGATTTCATCCTGTCAAATGACCAGAGTTGACCTGTAAATTTAGGACTTTCTTGGAAACCACAGAGGAAAATAATGTGGGGAATGTCAGAGAAATAAAGAGTGTGAGAGCATATATCAAATGCATTTTTCTTCAGTGCAACAAAAGCTGTTGTGGAAAGTGGTTTGTCTGCAACATTTTCTAGTGTCTGATTGTTTTGCAAGAAAGAATTCTGACAGGCATGCTCAAGGTTCCCATAAAAGGAGGAAGGAAGATAAAAATCTCAGTCTGCATCTCAATTTTTTTAACAAAACAAAAAAAGACCAAAATGTTACTTTGGAAGAAACAGAGCGAAAGCAAGAGCAGCTGTGAAATCAGATGCTCCTATCAAATTTTATTTTAAAAAATATTCTGTTTTGAATGTGATGCCCATGAAATGGAAGACCTAAATTGCAGCAGCTAGAGCTAGACATAGTATGGGTAGAGGCTATACAAACTTCCCCACCCTCACAGCTTTGCCAGTGCACTCCACTCCTAAGCTGAAGTTCCCCTGGCTGTTCCTGACATGAAACCCTCACACAGCTCTGCTGATATACATCAGCCTTGAACCTACAGTATCCCCAGGGCCTCTCAGAGGTTTCTGAGGGCTTTGGGCAAAATGTGAAACTGAGGATTCTCCCTCCCACCCCCCCACCCCCAACTTCTAAACAAATTACCACTGAGGGGAGGCCTGGCGGGAGGATGTTGGAGAGCAAACCCACCTCACACTCACCCTGAAGTGATGGCTTCTGTCCCATGGGGCTGGACCTGGCTCCCCGCTTCAGACATTACGATCTGGCGCACAAGGTTGCAGCATCAGTCTGGTTTCGCCTGGACACCCTTCCATCATGACAGAGGGCTAGCAAGGCCAAAGCTGTATGGCTCACGATCCAGGTCATGATGCCACATGGTTTGGGGACCGTCTCAAACAGGGGATGTGGGTCAAACTGCCCTTTTTGTCACCCCCCCATTCCCCAGATGGCCCTGAGTATTGCTTACTATTCTGGTTGTGAGGCACCACTTCCACATATATCTCTGCTAGTGGACCTCAGGGAAGATTTCATCACTCCCTGCTGTTCCAGCCCTGAGTGTCCCCTGAACAGAGACTGCCAGTGTGTCACTGGCTCTGTGGTCTGACTTGTGGTTACACGAAGATTGTCAAACCTAGTCTTTCTTATATACTAAGTAGGATTTGAACCCAGAGGAAAAGGCTAGTTCATTAAGCCCCTGATCTCCCAGCTCCTGACATTGCTGAGTTTCCTGGAACATTGCACCATTATTTCTATAGCTAGAGGATAAAGGTGTATGAAACTGGTTAAAATGTTATTCTTGCAAAAGGCTACTGAGACTGCCAATTTTAAACTACAAAAAGAGGAGAGAGAAAAAAAGTGTCTGGCAGGTGAAATTGACAAAATAAAGTCGCATTTGATCAGAGATGAGGTGGCAAATTTGTAGCCACCTAGGACTTCACCATTGTCACTGTGCTGCACACTGTGGCTGCTAGGAACTTCACAGAGACACCAGTGGCATAAGTCAAATCCTCCTGCTACAAAAGCACAGGACCCTAGCAGTGAGAATCCCCATTAGCTAGAAGAGCATAAATATATTAGGGGATGTGGCCTAGGGGAGATGAGGGTGAAACTAAAAGCATTTTTTTTACTATGCTGTGATTTTGCAGAGTTTTACATTGTTTTATATCCCATATCTGCAGTTTTCAAATTTCTTGAGTATAGGGGCCCAAAATTATTTCCCTCCCCAGTCAAAATTGTGTATGTCATTCTATACCAGCCCCTTCCAGTGACTGTGGCTGACCTTTGTCTGGGGAGTTGCTTTGGCAGCTGCAAAGTGGCCTGGGTGTTATCTTTTAACCAGCAGGAGAATGCAGATGGGCAGTACATCTTCCCCTGTGCATTTAAAAAACAAAACAAAAGCAGCTATAACCTGGTGCATTTAAAAAGCCAAACAGGGTCTTTAAGATGTAGTAATAAATGTCAACTTTGGTAAGACTGATTTAGGTAGATGGGGATGGATTACAAATATCTCTTACATACTATGTCACAATTCCTGGGCTAACTGCACATCTGACCCCTCCAGGTCCTCAGAATTCACCTGCTGCAGGGCTCAGGCCTCCAGCCATATCTCTATGGTGGCGTCCTGGAATCAGGTGATTCTCCCCCTCTCAGCTCAGGCTTTGGGTTGCAGTCTGAAGGTGCTAACTGTTATTACCTCAGCAGGCCTGACATCTTTAGCACCCATAGTTCCCCCCCCCCCCCCCCCCAGGAGCAACAACAGTGGTAACCAGTCACCAGACAGCTTTCTTAAAGCAAACTGTTATTTATTTAGAACAAAAGCATTTAAGAGAAAACAGATCTTCAAACAATAAACAGCCTGCATGCTAGCCTGTCTTTCCCCAGTTACAGGGAATGGTAAGCCTTATGGAGAGAGCCAACTCTTTCAGACTTCTCCACAGAGTTCTGTCTCTGTGTCAACTTGTCCTCCTGACAGCCCTGACAATTCACTCCCCCTCTGCTGCAAATGGCTTTTTAACTGTTTAGTGTTCTTTGGATCTCTTTATTCCCAGCATTGGCAGAACAGCTGTGTCACTTTAGCTTGGAGCCTGGAAATATGCCGTTGTCTTGTAATTGCCACCCATGTTTGTTGGAAGGGTTGCTTATCTATAGCTCTTGTGTTGCTTTCCTGCTTGCTTTTCCAACAGATCCTTATTAGGTTACAACATTTGATGAGGAAAATCTTACAGTATACAATAACTTCACCTCACTGACCAGGCCACACACAATGTTCATAAAATTGTTATAGCACAGTATTCTTAGACTTTTACATAGCAATTCCACATCAGTCACAAAATAACATCTTTAAGATCTAGTGATAAATATTAACCATGGTAAGGATGGTTTAGCTGGATGGGGATGGATTATAAAAGATATCATACACACACTCAGATTTAAAGCTCAGGAGCATGGAAAGGGGACCCTTGGAAATCCTTGTGGCCCACCTGGAGGACCCTGGTTCTAGAGAGTGCCAGTATTCTGTCCTCCAACCAATCACCTGCCAAGAGAGATTATTTCTCTGAGAATCATCACAGCAACTTAGGCTTCAGTATGAAATTTTACTTGTGATATTTAGCCCTGGCTTCACATTTTCCCCTGACAGAAAATCATTCTGTTGCAGTGAGCTTTAGAATGTTTAAGTAATAAATAGAACGGGCAGTGCATTTCTGGGTGATTGTAGCACAGTTCAAGTAGTGTTAAAAAGCATGAGTCTGAAGGCTGATCATTTGTATTAGATTCTTTTTGTACAGCTATGGCTACAAATAATGTCCTGGATCTGAACTTCACAGATGTCCCTTTGTCTATGATGGGCCAAACCAGAACCCGGGATCCAGACACCCCAGAAATTCAGGGAAGTTCCAGTCAGGATCTAGACTTTGTGACTCAGGCCCATCTCTAATTTTAAGTGTTTGAATCTACATTTTGCAACAGTTCCCCTCATCCTCCCACTTCCTGTTCTCCAAGTACTAGCCATCTCCTCAAAAGCAATCCTCAAACTCATTTTTTTCCTGAAGCCATCCAAAATTAGTCTCTTCACAAATAGTATCTCCATATGTTCTTGCGCTGCATCTGTTCATTTTATCTAATCTAGGCATTTCTAACCTATTTCTATAGCAATGGTCCCCAACATTTTTACCTCACACCCCCCCTCC
Source organism: Platysternon megacephalum (assembly GCA_003942145.1). Lineage (NCBI taxonomy): Eukaryota > Metazoa > Chordata > Testudines > Platysternidae > Platysternon > Platysternon megacephalum. The sequence goes on from QXTE01000344.1 coordinate 1,064,399, forward strand.
AACAGGCCGGGGCCAGGAGTGGGGCTGCGGCTCCAGGAGGAGGGGACAAGGACAGGGGTAAGGGAGCCAAGGCTGGGGACACAGGTGCACAGGTGGAGTTGGGGGCAGGCCCAGGAGTGGAGCCTCGGTGAGAGGCAGAGGCCAGCAGCCGGGGTGCAAGGCTGGCAGCCTAGGCCCCAGGCATGGGGCTGGCAGCCAGGGCCAGCAGCAGAGCCCAGGGCGTGGGGCTGGCAGCAGGGACCCTCGGCATGGAGCCGGGAGCGGAGCCCCGGAAGCGGGGCAGGGAGCGGAGCCAGCAGCTGGGATCAGGGACATGAGCCGAGTTGGGTGGTGCTCCCTCCCCACCCTGCGTGGGGGCTGGCCCAGGCCCCAGATGCACCCCCCAAACATTCCTCTGCACCCCCCTAGGTGGGCATGCCCCACAGTTTGGGAACCTCTGTTCTACAGTGACTGGGCACCATGTTCATAATTAAGTATAGCATTTCTCTCCAGAAAAGGAGCAGACTCAATTTCTCTCTCATTTTATGCCACTTCCTTAAATTAGATCAATCAGAAAGAGTGTCTTCTAGGACAACCGAGGGATCTACTAGACTGTGTCTGATCATATGAGTTAGGAGCCTTAAAGGAAGTGGAAACAGTCCCCAGAAAATATTCTCTGTACAGGAAGCCTCTCTGGCTGGTGTAGAGCTGGCATAAGAGCTCTAAGCCAGCTCTGCTCCTGGCCCCTGGCAGATGAGGCAAGGGCAGTGCAGAGATAAAGAAAGAAGAAGGCATGCGTCAGGACCCTAACTGGGCCCTGGGTGATCGCTACGTCCCACCACCAAACACAGATGTAATGAGGTTGATTGAGTAGTGCCCGTATAAGAAAAATTAAAACTACTGATTATTCCTCAAAAAAGGTTTTTAATGATTTTCGACTATAAAGGCAACACAGACAAAATAAGAAAAGCAAGAATAAAGACCAACACTGAATAAGGATTAATATAAATGGCAAGTTATACTGAAGACAAGTACATGTAAAGTTATTATTCATCAGATACTTACTACTATTCTTAACACTATAGTATCGATACAGACTTGAGATCAATTCAGCTAAAGCAACCAGACTTCTTTACTCCATAAACTTACCCTGCATTCGTCCAAAAATACGTTACCCTTCAGTGAGCCGTTTTCCGCACTGGCCAGGTACAGACAGTCGACAAGTGCACGTCCCTTTGGTTCAGGGGGTGTGGGTCAAGTTTCCCTTATGACCGAAACACACACAGTCTCGTGCCTTCGTACTTTTTATCTGATCTGTCGGCCATGTCTTAAAACAGGCCAACCAATTAGGGTCAGCCAAATCTTTAATGTGGTTAGCGTTGTCGCTTTGGCTGTATAATTTATGCTTACTTATCTCCTTGTGTCGCTTTGACCATATAATTTATGCTTACTTATTTCCTTGTAGCCAATTGTTTTAAATGTGGGTTAGACATGTTGTGCCCGGGGGCACAACTTATCTTGCTTTATAGGAGTCAGTATGCTGTGTTATCTGGTTGCAGCGCATTTTGACCACAAGTCTTAGCTTACTTCTGCAAAGCGTGCCCTTTTTACCTCTGCAAAGCGTGCCCTTTTTACCTCTGCAAAGCAGAAGTTTGAGGCCTAACATTGACAATACCTTTGTTCATTTTAAGCTTGGCAATACTTTTGTTCACAGATTAATCACAGGTAGAAAGGACAAAGTGGGATATGAGGTGAAGGGATGGCTTGAGTATACTGTGCTATGGCTATTCTCTGCTTCCTAGTACCTATAAATTACCCTGGGAAGCAGGGTATCGGTAAGAGCAAACCAAAAGAGCTCTAATTTACACTGGGGTCTGGGCAAGCTCCCGAATGCCCCATAATACAGGAAGGACAGTGCTTGTTTAAAGCCATCTTCTTCCATTCCTGCCCCAAGCACTAGAATGGAAGAATTGAGCATTGAGGTCCTTGTCTCTTTATGTTTTTATAAAGTACCCTACATTTCTGGTGAACCAAATTTATCTGCATCATTTCCCCCCACTGTTTTATTATTGTTGTTTTTTTAAAGATTTCTAACTTCAGCACTTGCGAGGCACAGATGAAGGAGCTTCTGCCTCACAAATTTTCCATTGACATAAAAAAAAAATCCTCACTATCAGTGCATTTGTTTTGCTGAATGCCTTTCATTTTCTGTTACCTTGAAAACTTAGGGGCATTTATTAATTAATTCAAATTTACACTTGGATGGAGGAGGGAATTGCAGAACAGAGAAGTGTGTTTTGCTGTCTACCCCTCATTTGAGGAAGTTTGAAGGAGAAGTATTTTTCATGCATAGCCAAGCCTTCCCCACCCCACTCAGCTATCAGGTATTTTCTCTTTCTGCATTAGCCCTTGTGGTAGAGAAGAGGCAGGACTTCGTAGTGGTTAATATGTAAGCAGGGTCTGCATGAGCTCTCCCCTGACATCTAGTGATGAGCTGGGGAAGAAGACTTCAGGAACCGACCTTGTTTGCATAGATACACCCACTCTGCCTGTGTGTGCAGCATTATGGGGCTGCTTTGCCTAAAAGATCACTTTTGGCTGGTATTGTATCATGTCACTTTGTTATTGAGTGTAGAGGTAATAAAGTGTTGTTATCCTTGTTGTGTGAATCAAGGACAGAACTGTGCTTGGCATACCCTAATTGAGGGACTCACCCTCAACTGAACTGCACTCGCTAGGCAGGGGACAGGGGCCAACAGCCAGTGGAGGGGAGAGAGGTTGAGGATAGGTGTGTTTGTACCTGGTGGTGTGGGTGCCGCCCAAGGGTTTAGATGCCATTTAACCTTTCCCTTCTCTACAGTGTAATGACAGAGCCAGTTAAACTCAATTGTGAGTCTTTTATTGTGAATCAATTGAGCTAATAACCAGGTCTAAGTATTAGAACTGTGAGGAGATAACATCTCTGGTGAAAGAGACTTCCTAGCATGCACTAGCAGTGAAGTTTCCCCCACTAACAGCTGAAATCACTGAGAGCTGTGCTAAGTGGTGGGACTGCAAGACATGCCAGAGGGTGTGGTGGAGCAGCAAGTGGTTGGCAGAGCAAGCAGTGTGGCCGGAGGAGTGAGCAAGGTGAACTCATGCCAATGCACCTCTGAGAGTGCAGTGTGGTGGAGGGAGATGAGAGGGACACATTAAAGGAACATTTGGTTGTTGGACTGGAGAGCCTGAGGCAAAAGACACTGCCCAATATATTCTGGAGTGGGTGATTTTACTCATGGTTTAAGGCTTATGAATCCTGCTTGCCATGTTTTCGCAAGTTAGCACCAGCTTACTTTCTCCCTTTTTATTAAAAATTTCTTTTCTGCACTCAGACTTTCTGCTTGCAAGTGGGGAAGTATTGCCTCTTAGTGGTGCCCAGGGGATGGTGTGTAATTTTCCCAGGTTACTGGGTCGGGGCTCAAGCTGGTTCTATGTTATATTGTTCAAAAGCAATCCCTACATATTCAACCTGTACCTTGTCGCTGCCGACTCCACTTGGCAGAAGGGTTACAAATACAAAGGAGATTCTTTATTAAGATTGTTGGACACAGACAGACCCTGTGGTTGTCTCTGGTTCTTTAACACTGACTAACACCGCCAGTGTTGCCTAATGTCACCACATATAGATTTCCTAAGTACTGGCTTGGACTCAACAGTCATGAAAAGGAATTCTGAGTATACAAGACTACATTGAAATTCATTCCTGTCTGATAGTACAGCACAGGAAACTCATTTCCCTAACCTCTCTCTCAGCCCCACACCTCAGCCCACAACTGAAAGCCAGAAACAAGTCTACTTTGAAGTATAGCTACCAATTCCTACCCAAATCAGCCAGAAGAGGCCTCCTTAGTAATAAAGCAAACCTTTGGTGTTTGAGCTCAACTTTACAAGGTTCCACACTGGGGAAGTGGATCTTAAGAAGTTATCTTCACTAACCTGAAATCAAATGCTGTCCAACCTATTCCCCTTAAAGCTGAAATAAATGGTCTCAGGAGTTGGATGGGATGGGGGAATCCTTACCCCAGCCTGGTGGCTGGTCTCTCAGCATCTGCACGGCCACTTTACTGCTACTGCGGCAGCTCATATGCTGAATTAGCCATTGGAGCCTCTGTGAGCTCTCTCTGCAAGGATTTTAGTCCTATGGATCTACTCAGTGGCAGCTCCACTGGCTACTCCCCTGGCCTACCACACCCCCAATTGCCACAGAGAAAGATGTAGAGGGGCAAAGGGTCCATATGCAGGGCCTCTCCATGGCTTGCTCCACTTTGTTGCAGAATCAAAATGATTCCATTGCATTTAGGGCCTTGCATAAGTGAGGCGGCGGTTGGGGCAAAAAAATTCTAGCCACACATTGTATCTCTTCCACTAACTTAATTCTTGTCATTGCTTATTATATAAGATATGTGTTCAGATAAAGGTATTGTACTCTCAGACTCCATCTGCCCCTTTCACTTGATCCTGGAATGAAGTTATGGGGCACATTTCTCCCCTCAGATCCTCATAGCAGGTCTTGCCCCCAGTACCAATGTCAATGAGAGTTACATGCATGTAGGGACAGGAGAATATCAGTCAAACTCTTGCATGTGGCTCAGAGGGAATCTTTCCCCCCCCCCCCCAATAATGCTAAATTTGTGCTATGGTCATCATTTCTGGATAGTAATGTCATCAACCTAGGATTCACCACAGGAACAGACAGAAGGAGAAACATGTACAACTCTCAGACATGTATAATTCTCTGCCGTAGTAGTATACTAAATCTGTGGGCCCCCAGGACTTTGTGTGTGCCACCATGCTGCACACCATGGCCACTCAGAATTTCATGATGGTAGCAGGGCTCAAGTCTTAGCTCCTCCTGCTCCAAAAACACAGGCCCCTGCTTCTTGAACTAAAGTACAACCTCTGCTAATTGCTAGTACAGTAGAATATCAGAGTTATGAACGCCAGAGTTACTAACTGACCAGTCAACCACACATCTCATTTGGAACCAGAAGTAAGCAATCAGGCAGCTGCAGAGACAAAAAAGAAAAAAAAAAAGCAAATACAGTACAGTACTGTGTTAAACGTAAACTAAAAAAATAAAGGTGAAGTTTTAAAAAAAGTTTTAAGGTAAGGAAATAGTTTGTGCCTGTTTCTTTAAATAAAGATGGTTAAAACCAGCATTTTTCTTCTGCATAGTTTTAAAGCTGTATTAAGCCAATGTTCAGTTGTAAATTTTTGAAAGAACAACCATAATGATTTGTTCAGAGTTACGAACATTTCAGTTACAAACAATCTCCATTCCTGAGGTGTTCATAATTCTGAGGTTCTACTGTAGTATAGAGCCTATGACACATAATTGAGCAATTAGTATTTTACCCAGTACACGGCAGTAGTAAAACATATATACTTCCACAATTAATTACAATAGCAGATGAAATACTAAAATAAGACTGAACATTTATTTATGTATAGCATTCACCTACTGTGTAAAAGTCCCTCTTTACATACTGGGTTTTTTTTTAATCCATATTACCTGACATTCCTCATTACACACATTTCTGAAAATGACACAAGTGCTTGCAATTAGACCTGTACATTTAGAAGTAACCAATGATCAATAAAAATATTGAGAACAAAGCAGCAATTCTTTAAGGAATCACTATTTAGCTTGTTTCTGGATTCAGCATTGGTTCACCTGTAGTAAAAAGCAGCCTCTCCATCCTAGATCAGGTAAATAATTTGAAAAACAAAACAAAAGTGGGCAGGAGCCAGTGTGTCTGCACTGATTTTTTTAAAATAATATTTATTTAGTGAAATGCTCTGGATACGGATTTGCTTTCTGTGTTCAACGTTTATTGGTGTTTTGCCATTCTTAATGGGAACTGCATGCACGGAGTTACTTGGATTGAAATGTTGTCTTACATCGTAAACCCCTGTGTCTTCGACTGAAATGCTGTTGGGTAACTTCCTACAACAATTGTCCTGAATTTATTACAAGCTGTCTCTGCCTCCTACAGAAAAGTATTATTGGGAGTGTCAAAATGACTACTTTTGCTCTCTTTGCAGTGGAAGTACACCAGTTGCACAAAAATTCTACCTGGAAACTTGTTGAAACTTAAGTATCGAGGACCTGCTCCTGCTCTTATGAGCTTAATAGAAGAGCTTCCATTAACTTCAGTGGGAGTAGGACTGAGCAAGTTAATGGTTGATCAACTAAAATGGAATTTTCAGCCTCAAGACCAAGGTATATGTGCAGAGTGATAGGACAACTAGGGAAGTGGCTAAATATTACAGAGTCAGACAGATAGATGACTAATACAAAAGAGGGAGGATGATCTGGTGGGTAGGTAATAGTCTGGGACTTGGGAGATCCTGCTCTGTCACAGGCTTCTTGTGTGACCATGGGCAAGTCACTTAGTCTCTCTGTGCCTCAGTTCCCACTCTGTAAACAGAGATAATAGCACTTCCCCATCTCCCAGGGGTGCTGTGAGGAGACCTACATTAAGGATTATGAGGTGCTCAGACACTACAGTAATGAGGGCCATAAGAGTACCTAAGATAGAAAGATAATAAAATAGCCCAAAGATTAGACAGAGAATTTGACAGATAAGTGACAGTAATGATGATAATGAAGAACATAACATAAAACATGGTAAATGTGCACAGTTGTCAAAACAAAGGAAAGGAGGAGACGTAGGGCCAATGTTGAAAGCCTGGAGACTGGGGGATGATGGAAGAGCTGCACTGGCACAATGAAGTAGAAACACAGTTTACACTCCAGGTTGGTTGGTGTCTTGGTAAGGGCCATGTGGCTTTGACCCTTGCTCAGCCCTGTTCTGCTGTTTGAAGTCTCAGTGGTTAATTGCTCCCTGGCGGCAACAGAGTAGAGCCGAGAGGGAGGATAGGGTCTCAGTTTTGGATTGTGAGCACCAGTGCACTAATAAATCATTATCATTACCTGGTTTAATCTCCCTGAGTGTCTTGTATTAATGTGGGTAGCATAACAGCAGTGGTGTGCTTATGTAACAAATATTTTTATTTGATTTTAAGGTTAATGGGGTTACCCACATTTACCTCACTCACACCCTGGAGGCCTTAATCTCCTGCTGCAGGACACAAGTAACTTCAATGAGAGCTAGTTATATCCTGTGGCAGGAGAGTAGGGACCTGGGAGTGGAGGATCAGGTATTTGTACTTTTCTCCAAACCACATAACATTAGATATTAGAGAGACTCTCTTCCCACTAAATGTGACAGAATCAGGGCATGGAGGACAGAAAGGATATTGAACATGACCTTGCAATGTCACACATTAAGTTTCTATTTATTCCTACAGCCTAACGACAAAATCCAGGACCCATCCCTGTCCCAGCATCAAACTGCCTTTGCTTTGATATTGGTTTGTATACTGTACAGTGCAGGAATTGGGTTATAAAGTATTAATTTATATCATGATTGTTTTCTTGTTAATTAACCCCTCAGATGCTCCCATCAGATTCCTTCTATCTTATACTAATAAAATCTTACTGGTGTCACTGGAGGGGAATTTGGCCGTGTTAGTGCACATGCAGGGAGAAATTAAAAACAAAGCACCAAGCACTGACATCAAACTAACTGGAGTCCCATCTCCAGTGAAGCTTGGTGTCTTCCTTACAGTTGCCAGCCTCAAGTGAATTCTTAAAGGAATACATGAGCCTTCCGATGTGACCCGATGGTTAATAGTCAGCCACAGAAAAAAATCCTGCCACAGTTCGCTGACATTGTAATCAAGGGACTGTTAGCAAAATTGCCCCAGCTGACCTCAGCTATCAGACTTATGAGTTCTTCCTATTTTAGAGAGGCATGTGGCTTCCTATACATCACAGGAAACTCGCCTTTCTGAAGGTGTCATATGACAAGGTGACACCCAACAGCCAACTCCCTTTTCAGGGGTGAGGCTACATTTTTTGGGTACCCTGGGTATCAATTAGTCACAGAGCTGTGCTTCAGATGTTGCTGGACCCAGTTAGGATGCTATCCTGTGTCCATGGGTATTGTTAGATACTTATGGAGACTTTCTGCAGGTAGTGACAAGAACAGGGCACCTGGAACAAAGAATACATAAACACTGTAGATGAGCGGACTCACCCCTGCAGCACCTCCTGCTGGTTGGCTCGGGAATTAGCTCAGTCCAGCGTCCTGGAGCGCCCCCTGCAGGCTGGTGATCCGGCTTGCCACTGGCCCGGGTCCCTCCCCGGTGCCCCTTTCTCTGGGTCTCCCCCCTCCCACTGTCCCCACCTTGCCTCAGTCGTAGGCTACTGCCAGTCACCAACTAGCCCCCGCGCCCTGGGGCAGACTGCAGTATAAGCCACTCATCATAGGCAGGGTTGGGTCTGGACCTGCTGCCCCTCTCTGGAACCCAGTGCCTTTCTGGGGCCTTGAACAAGGCCCTGCAGCCTGGGGAGTCGCCAGCCTGGAGCTCCCCAGCCCTGCCTCACTCTAGGCACCCTGAGTTTCCCAGCAGCCAGGCCATTCTCTCTCTGAAGGCAGAGAGAGACTGTTCAGGCTTCTGGCTCGCAGCCTCTTATAGGGACCAGCTGGGCCTGGTTGGGGCGTGCCCCAGCTGTTACTGCTTCCCCAATCAGCCCAGGCTTTCCTTCCCAGTCCTGTCCCAGGGCTGGCTTTAACCCTTTCTGGGCAGGAGCGGGTGACCAGCCCGCTACCCAGGGAGTGCTC